>PJEN01024284.1:0-18327 GCA_004024605.1 Pteronura brasiliensis
TGTTCCCCCTTATATTCACAAGTCCCTCTAGTAGAGCCAGGCACACAATAGGCAAATAAGAAATGACATTTTTCGTTCCCTACCACTGGCCTTCTACTTCTGGCTTTTGTGGCCAAGATGTTTGCTTCTCACTGCAATCCCCAAAGGGCTCTCTCCTAATCTCTTGAAACTTTAAGACAAAGTCAGAGCCATTGGGAAGGAAGAGAAGAAACTGGACAGTGGTAGAGGAGAGGGATTGGTCTCATCTTTCTCAGTTACAAAATGAAGCCCTCAGGTCCCTCTGCCGAGGTGGTGAATCTTGGAGGGGGACGGCATGATGTGCAGGGCAAGCATTTTGGAAGGGCCCAGGCTTCTCAATCCATTGACCCTATGTCAGTCCCGCTCTGGGGAAGGGGTAGGTACACTGGGAGATGCTAAGTTGACACTGGCTTGAGAATATGTTAGAGGTGGCAATTTCTCTCTGGTTAAATGTGGAGGGATGGCTCAAGAAGACCTGGCTGTTATGTCTTTCCAAAATTTTCCTTCATGGTTCTCTGCAAAATGGACTCCCCATCATCCATATTCTCTATCCCTAAGACCATTCTCCTTCCCTTCTTCCTCCCTGTATACTCTGCTGCTGTCTGCACCCTCAATAGTGACTCAGCATTACAGTCCATCTGTGAGATACTAGGAGACATAGTACTTTTTCATACCTCATGGCCTCTCAACCCCAAAGCACAGTAGGACAAGCCAAAATATGTTTATGCTTCCCCCTTGCCCAGTTAACTTCCCATGGATCTTCCTCATTGTCAGGAAAGGGGGCTATCTTCTTGGGATTACTGCCTCTCATACATCCTCTGCCCACCCACCAATATACATAGGCAGGAACACACAGCACCACCCTTTCACTCCTAGGCAGAAGAGAGGAAAGGAGAGACAGGTATGAGGGTCAAGAGACTGTTAGCGGGGCTGAGCCAGGAGCTGTAAGACTAAAGACTTGAGAGGAAGAGCCAACTGAAGAAAAGAGAATATTTTGTAGGTGCAGAATGTAAAGTATGCCATAAAGAAGCTAAGGTAAAGAAAGGTCCTGCCTTGTCCTAGGTCACACTCTGAAGGGTCACTCTTCTGGGACCTCCCTTGGGAGGTTAACATGGAACGAGTCCCCCTCAGTCATGGGGGCCCAGCCCAGCCCAACACATTTCCTTGCCCTGTGCCCCTATAAAAGGCTTCACGTGTGACAAGGAATGAGCCAGAAGGAGGTCTCTTGCCCTCCCCAGGGTTTCGGGTATATAGAGAGTGCCCTAGAGCCTTAGGAAGCATGGACACCCACAAGAACACACACAGATCCTGTTTCCACCCTTTCTCCTCAGGACTTTGTCTTGCTATCAGCCTCTTACCTGAGCCTGGGGGCAGGTGCTTCGGAGGCTGCTGTTGTGATGGAACTGGTCAGCTGCTCGCCATTCATGACATCGTGGGAGGGTATAAGGGCATCCCTGCATGACCATAGGTTGCATCAGAACCAAGGCTCATGGGGGGTGAGAATGGGCAGTGCACCAACCGTTGACCATAAGCACCTGGAAAAGCAACAAGGAGAGATTCAGAGTTGAGACCTAGAAAAGGCCTAGAAACTCAACACATACCCAATGGTGCCTTGACCAGTTATATAAATCAGTATTCAAAGCTTACTGGTCTACCCAGTAGTTTTTCCCAAGCTGCCATGTACCATAAGAGACTTTAATTATTGACCAAAAAAGTATGTGTTTATCTATTGTGCCTTGTGCACAATAGATGATTTGCTATCTGAGATCTCACAGCCTCAAGAAGAGGGTGGGGGAGATTGGGATGAGGGGAGGCAGTCATATAAGCCCATAACTATAATAAAATGCTTATGTAAAAAGTGCTATAATCGAGATTTGACCAGAAGGCTGGGGGAGCACAGACAGGGGAAAGACTAACTCTGAGAATGTGCGAAGATTTCAGAGAGAAGGCATTTGAACCAAGTCTCAAAGGACAAGTAGATGTTTGCCTATGCAGAGAAGGGGAAAAAGGGAGAAGGGTGTTCCATCAGTGGAACCCACCTATGCAAAAATGGATGTCACCAAAAAAAGCATAGCATGTTCAGAGCACAATAAGTTCCATTTGGCTAGAGTTTAGGAGGCACAGAGATGAAAAAGACATGGTGCCTGCCCCTGAGGAGTTCACATATAGAAAGAATAGACATGGGAAAAATCAAGCCATAAACTGTTACTCGCATTAATAATAGAAGTATTTATGGGATGGAGTGAAGGGATAGATGAGGTTAGTTCTATCTGGTCATGTCAAGAAAAGTCTCCCTAGATGAAATACACTTAAGGTGAGCCATGAAAGAGAAATCAAGATTATCATTAGGTGGGAGAGAAAAGACAAAGTAATAATAATAATTCCAAACAGCACAAAATGAAATGTATGGTGAGGGAAGCAGCAGATGAAGCTGGTCATGGCCAGATTGGGTCATGCCTTGAATGATAAGTGGAAAATTCTGGGCTTTATCTTGTAGGCAATAGGGAGGCACTGAAGATTTTAAGCAGAGGAGTGACTCGAGCAGAGTTGCATTTTAGAAAGAACCCTCTGCCTGCCTTGTGGAGTAATTCTCCCTAGGGAAGAACCCATTGAGAAGACCTTCTAATTGGCAAGCACTGCAACAGTGAGGAGGGAACAGAGAGCAGGGATTATGAGATACTTACCAAAGAGGTAAAGTACATTGAGCTCGGTGATCAATTGAATGTGAAGGGTGAAGGAAATGGAGGAGTGAAAACGTTTCTAATTTGGGACCTGGGTTGATAATGTTGCCAACAGCAAGAGAGGGAAGACAGGAGAAGGAGCAAATTTGGTGTGGTTGGGGGTGAGGGCAGTGTTCCATAATAAGCCATGCTTGGGCAGTGTTCCATGATAAGCTATGCTTGAGACACATTCAGCTTTAGATGAGCTGAGAAAAGGAAGACATGAGTGAAAAAGTTAGATGTGCAAATCAGTTGACAGTTTAGTGAATGTGCACAAGTGGGATGAGAATGGGTAACAAAGACAATGTTTGCAAATGCTAAAAGTGATAGCTTTAAATGTTGGGCTGGCAAACCCTGATCCAAAGAGTAGGGAGTGAGCATCTTTGATTCCTGATGTTGATGATTAAAGAGCCACCATTTTTAGTCTCTATTTCGGTGGTTCCCAACATTTTAGGTATAAGGGCCTCTTAAGATTAAAAGAATAAAAGAATTTCACTTCACCCACTCTTACCTACAATAGTAGCTGTACTTTTAGTACTTACAGAGTGAGAAAAAATATTAATACATTTAAAGATCTATGGACTTCTTGCATTGAACGTCCTTCCCCCCTCCTCAGGGATCCTTGGTCTGAGACTAGGGACTGTTACAGATCATAAAGATGAAAGAGTTTATGGTCTGAAGGACAGTTTATGAGTTTCAAGAGATTACACAGCTACATAGCTGCTCATGCCCAAAGAGATTCCCCAAAAAATGGTTGAAAAGATGGCTCCCCTCTTATCTGACACCAACATAAAATAATTAGTAACTCAGATAAAAAATGAAGTATTACTCTAGATGTGTTATAAGCATGAAGGCTACAAAAGGTTTGCCTTCAGAACTTTTTTATGTTAACATGTTTATTTTTGCTGACTACACAAGTAATGCATGTTCTTTTTTTTTTTTTAAAGATTTTATTTATTTATTTGTCAGATAGAGTGAGCACAGGCAGACAGAGAGGCAGGCAGAGGCAGAGGGAGAAGAAGGCTCCCTGCTGAGCAAGGAGCCCGACGTGGGACTCGATCCCAGGACGCTGGGATCATGACCTGAGCTGAAGGCAGCTGCTTAACCAACTGAGCCACCCAGGCGTCCCAGTAATGCATGTTCTTTATAGGAAAACTGGAAAATCCAAAAAAATCACAAGGATGAAAATTAAAATAACCTATAATACTACTACCCAGAAATAGCTACAACTAATAAGTGTGAAGACTTGCAGTAGTTTTTCTATGAAAAAAACTATATCCATACATCTCCAGTTGTCATCCTATGATACAGATCACATTGTGCTTTTTTCATTGGCCATTTATATCATGACCATTTTAGAATGTCACTAACTATTCCTCTAAAACATGATTTCTAATAGCTGCAAAGGTGACAGAGCACTATGCTTGAGGCCATTGGCTTTGGTATTATATAGACATAGATTCAGACCCACACTACTCACCCTGTGGCCTGGGATGAGTTAACCTCTCTGAGCTTCAGTGTCCTCATCAGCAAAAGGGAGATGACAATGATATTGCCTTCACAGAATTATTTAAATTAATAATGTATCTAAATAACTTGGTACAGTGTCTGGCAATAGTACACTGCTAAATAAGTGTTAGCTGTAAACATGTTGTATACTATTCAGGTGAATGGATATACCATAATTTTAACAAGTAGATGTACGTCACACTGCCATGAACAGCCTTATGCATATCTGTGATTCTTTTCTTATGATAATTTCCTAGAAGGGACAATTCCCGGACCAAAGGGTATGAACCAATTTCAGGCTCATGATGCATATTTCTAAATTGCCTTAGAAGAAATAGGTCACTTTATACTAACACCAGCAATGTACGAGAGTGCCAGTTTCCCAGCACACTTGCCAATAGTGAGTATTCTTATTTTTAAAATATCTTTGCCGGGGTGCTTGGGTGGCTCAGTGCGTTAAGCTGCTGCCTTTGGCTCGAGTCATGATCTCAGGGTCCTAGGATCGAGTCTCGCATCTGGCTTTCTGCTCAGCGGGAAGCCTGCTTCCCCCTCTCTCTCTGCTTGCCTCTCTGCCTACTTGTAATCTCTCTCTGTCAAATAAATAAATAAAATCTTTTTAAAAAATAAAATAAAATAAAATATCTTTCCTATTTTTATAAGGAAGATGGCATCTTGAAAAGTTCTCTGTATTTCCTTAATTGCTAATGATGCTTAACCTTTGCCCAACATTTTTGGTGACCAGTTGTGTTTCTTCTTTCATGAACTATCTCTTTGTCCCTTCTGAGGTTCACCTCTCTACAAACTAACTTCCTTCCTTCTAATTCCTCTACTGACCTGATGTCCGGTTGATGCTTCACAAAACAAAAATAAAACAAACACAGACAGAGAATTCAGATCTTCTAATCCCAGTGAAGGAAGAGAAGGCCTAAACTCTCTCTGGTCCTACCTTGACTATTCTCTGCTGTTTTCAGACTTTGCCACTGACTGTGACATCAAGTCATTCCACCTCTCTAGACCTTGGTTTGTAACCCTGTAAAACATTAACGTGTAAGACTTGTCAAACATCAAAATACTAGCATTCCCCATGTTTGCAGAGCACGTTTTGTAGCCGGCTGTGCTGTCATTCTCGATCCTCAGTGCTACCTGGTCAGGTTCGCCCAGCCAGAATTATGATCTTATTTGAGAGATGAAGATGCTGAGACACAAGTGAGCCTGGGTCTCCTGACTCCTGGTCAGTGCTCTTTGTTCTACAAAAAGATTCTTCCTTCTGCCTCTCAGTTTACCTCCATGATGTCTCACATTTCCACCTGTATATACCGATTCTCTTCCTGTTCTTCCTTTTAATTTGCAGAGGCTGGGAGGAATTGGAGATGAATCTTAGTCCCCAGATGGCCAAGTGTAGGAAATAAGACATATTTTTAAAAAGTATAACTTAAGGGGAAAAAAATGATTCAGACCTTATGTGGGACACAGAAACCGTGCCATGAGAGGTCACAGATGAGGAAGCATGTGCCTTAAATTGGAGGGATTTAGGATGTATTTATGGACGAGATCCTTTTGAGCTGAGGTGAGAGAGAAGATATGTACACATGGAGTAGTGCGAAGGATGCTTTGGGGGTAGAGCTAAATCTTCTGTACTCTCCCCTAAGGATCCTGCTAGATACCAACCTGTGGTTTTTTGCTACTAGGAACACTCTTCCTGGCTTTCAAAGCCACAGACAGGCCCTTCCAGAAAGACTCAGCAGGGGAAACGTTATTTCTCTGGGGCATAGAGAAAAGTTTTAAAAACATTTGGGAAATACCAGGATTCTAACATGAAAGCAAAATTGTGGCTATTGGAGGACAAGGTTTATGTCTGATATTTATTTCTATCCCACATATTTTTTTAAGATGGTGCCAAGTACACAGCAGCTCGGTGAATGTTTCCTGACTTGATTTATGGAACTGAACTCTAATTAGGTCAGTGTACAGGTCCTCAACTTTGTAGGTACAAATCCCAGAAGGGATGAAGAAAAACACTTTGGATACACCTATTTATCTGCATTTGTATGAAGTGATGTATACAGAATGTTAGCATTTGAAGCAAGTCTTGAAGCGGCAAACGAAATTGCAAACAACCTAAATTTTCATTAGTAGGGGACTAGTTAAATAAATACTGATATATCCATACAATGGAACTCTATACAGCGGTTAAAAACACAAGTAATATGGCGCCTGGGTGGCTCAGCGGGTTAAGCCTCTGCCTTCGGCTCAGGTCATGATCTCAGGGTCCTGGGATCAAGCCCCGCATCAGGCTCTCTGCTCAGCGGGGAGCCTGCTTCTCCCCTGCCCCTGCCTGCCTCTCTGCCTCCTTGTGATCTCTGTCTGTCAAATAAATAAATAAATAAATAAATAAATAAATAAATAAATAATTCTTTTAAAAAAAACACAAGTAATAACACTTTATGTGACAATATGGAATAACCTCTCAGGGCATAATTTTAAGTAAAAAGAAAAGAAGAAAAAACAAGGTAGTTAGTTCACATTTGTTTAAAACCAAAAGGAAAGTATGTGGTATTGATGCAAAAAATTTACATGCAATAAAATAAAAGCATACAAAAGAGTCTGTTAATATTGATTGCCTTTGGATAAGGGAGCCAATTGGCTACCAGACAGAGGTGGGAGAATTCCCTCCATTCTTTCGGGATTTTCTCTCTTTTTATGTTTTTTAAAGGTTTTTAATTATTTGATAGCACAAGCAGGCAGAGCGGCAGGCAGAGGGAAAGGGAGAAGCAGGCTCTCCGCTAAACAGGGAGCTTGACATGGGGCTCGATCCCAGGACCCCGAGATCATGACCTGAGCTGAAGGCAGCCACTTAACTGACTGAGCCACCCAGGCACCCCTGGATTTTCTCTCTTTTTAAACCTGAGAAATATAATATACTTACAAAGAGTGCATAAGGCAGATGTGTAAAATATACTGAAATATCATAAAGCAAATTCTCATATAGTCACTGCTTGGGTTGAAAAACAGAATAATTACCCACATCCACAAAAGCCCTGGGCCACCTACAAGAGATGTAGTTTGTACTGAACATCCTTTTGTACCCTGTTAATATATTAGCTACTTAACAGCCACTTCCTCCCTCCCTTCCCATTCCTCACCAACATGCCATGGACGTCTTTAACTATTTTCTGTAAAGATTAGTGTATTGGCTTTTCCACAGCCAGATAAATAAGAACAGTTAAAACTCATTGTACTCCATGTTTTATATCATTAACTAATCAGTCTATAGAGTCAACTCATTTAATCTTTGCGACAACCCCATGAAGTGGTTGCTACTGTCTTCATTGGGCAGAGGAACAGAGGCAGTAAGTAAATGGTTCAAAGTGATACTGTGAATTATGGGGTGAGGAGCTGGGATTTGTATCTGAGGCAAAAGTGTCCCAGAGCACAAGTTCTTCACTGTGAACACTATTCTGCCTTTGGAACTTCTAGAACCCAGGCCCTGAGGCATTGTAGTCATGGACCTCTAGCAAGCAGAGATTTTTTTTTTTTTTTTTGGCTATGGACCACCAGGTGGGAACCCAAGCACTTAACTAGGCTGTTTCTCACGCAGATACAAGCAATTAAGAGGATGCAGTGAGTCTGGGATTTGGGGGATCACCCAGCTGGTAAACCCTACACAGCTTTTCAGTGACTTTCCTAGGACATCCGAGAAGTAAAATTCTGGTCAACTCTCCTAGTCTGACCTCTGAGCTCCTCCTGTGCCTTAGAACTCAGTAGATATTTTTTAAATGAATAAAATAAATGAATAAAGTTCCTAGTTCCCCTAGGAACTAGAGAAGTCTAGGCATTTATCCTACAGAAATACTTGCAGAAATGGGTGAGGGTATCTGCTGCAGTATTGTTTGCAATCACAAAACTCAAGAGGTCATTACCAGGGGACTGGTTAAGTGGGCTATTGTCAGAGAGGTGGCACAGTGTGACAGGTAAGGGTGTGGGCTCTGAGGCAGGACACACAGATTTGCATCCTGCCTCCACTACTCATCAGCACAGATTTAGACAAGCCCCCTGACCTTACCGTGCATCAGTCCCTGCATCTGTAAACCCAGGATAAGGAAAAGACCTACCTCATAGCCTGGTTGCAAGGAGTTCATTCATGCTTTCTGACATCTAGTAAGTACTCACATCTTACCTATTACTACAGCCACTCATGAAATGAAATATTATGTAGCTGTTAAAAAGAGGTAGATCCAGCACCTGGTAGGTTAAACGTCTGCTTTCGGCTCAGGTCATGATCCTGGGGTCCTGGGATTGAGCCCTACGTCGGGCTCCCTGCTCAGGGGGGAGTCTGCTTCTCCCTCTCCCTCTGCCTCTCCTGCTTGTGCGCTCTCTCTCTCTCTCAAATGAATAAATAATATCTTTTAAAAAGAGAGAGATCTATATATACTGATGTGAGCAGATATTGAAGATACATATTTTAGATAAAAGAAAATAAGTTCAGAATCATATGTCTGAGAGAGCACCAATTATGCAAAAAGCTTTTGAAAAACATCTACCTGAGCATATGCATAGAAAGAAAGCCTGCAAGGAGACACAAAACCACTCAGCAACAGTATTTCTGGAGAGGTTGTATGAGGGGGATTCTCCCTTTGACTTTATATACCTTGCGTATATATATATACACACAAACATATGTATACATAGATACATACACATACATTTATATGTATTTTATACCAAGTGTTTATTATTCTTGGGAGAAAAATAAATAAATAGGGAAGACTTTTAAATCACGAGAGGTTTGGCAAAGAATACAGCAGTGGGAAGAAGACCCCCTTCCCATGTGCTATAGATTCCTCTCTCCAATCCGAGGTAACAATGAATGATGGCGCCCTCTCTCACAGCATTGCCTTTCTACCTGACAGCATGGCACCAAGAGAGAAGACACACATCTCACTGGTACTGAACCTTGTTATGTGTTCCTAAAATAATTCTTGCAATGTAGCCAAAAACTGAGGTTCTGCTTCAAATGCTCTCATTTAATGAATAAATCATGGAGACTCGGAGTGTCAAACTGGAAGGAGCCTTAGAGATTATCTAGACCAACCCCCTCTTTTATTTTTTTTAAGATTTTATTTCTTTATTTGACAAAGAGATAAAGCCAGAGAGCACAAGCAGGGGGAGAATGGCAGAAGGAGAGTGAGAAGCAGGCTCCTCGCTGGGTGGGGAACTGGATGCGGGGCTTGAACCCACTGATGAGGGGGCTCAATCTCAGGCGTCTGGGATCATGACCTCAGCTGAAGGCAGATGCTCAGCCGGCTGAGGCATCCAAGCGCCCCCAAACCCATCATTTACAAACAGAAAGAATGAAATGTGTTCCTGAGAACACATAGTTGTCAAAGAATTTCAAGATGAAGTGTATTCTCCAGTGAAAAGAATCAGAGATCCATCCCCATGGGGAGCATTTTATTCTAAGCCGAATTAATGCAATACATCTGAAACCTTTAAACACTGCTGGTGGGAGTATAAGTTAGTCAACCAATTTGGAGAGAAATTTGACAATATCTCCCGAAGGTGAATATTTTCATACCCTGTGATGGGACAATTCCTTTCTAGATATATACCCAATAGCAACAGTCACATAAGAATATCTACAAAAGGGGCGCCTGGGTGGCTCAGTGGGTTAAACCCTCTGCCTTCGGCTCAGGTTATGATCTCGGGGTCCTGGGATCGAGCTCCACGTCGGGCTCTCTGCTCAGCAGGGAGCCTGCTTCCCCCCCCCCTCTGCCTGCCTCTCTGTCTACCTGTGATCTGTCTGTCAAATAAATAAATAAAATCTTAAAAAAAAATCCCTAAAAAAAAAAAAGAATATCTACAAAAGAATGATAAGGATAGCTCGAGCTGTGAGCTAAAAACCGGAAACAGCCTAAATGTCCATAAACAGCAAAATGGATGAATAAATTATGGCATATTCATTAAGTGGAATTTTATATAGTAGTGAAAAAAATAAGTGACCTAGAGTCACATGTGACAGACAGAGTGTTTCAATTCTACTTGTGATGTTTTCTTCTTAGGCTGGGTGGTGGGCATTCTGATTCTTGTTACGTTATTCTTTGTATCTTTTTGGCATAGACAAAATTTTCACAGCACATTGATTGAAAGAATGCAACAAATCCCATGCTGAAAAGAATCCACACTTTTCAAATGTAACAAAATACTAAAAGAAATGTGTAAGATATCCATGTTGCCCTCCAAATGACAAGATTATCCCTTCAACCTGTTCCATTTTCCTGGGACTAGTTTCACAGGAGGGAACCTGCTGTAGAAGCTGCCCTAGAGACTGAGAATCAGGAGATGAGGGTTCCACATTCTCAGATACTCATTAGCTTTGCCTAAGAGACCAATTTGATGCATCTATTAGTTTCTCTCTCATTGAAAAAGGCAGAATTGGACTAGATTATCTTATTAAGTTTTTTCCACGTGACAAATTCTCCCAGCTTCTTTGTTTGTTTGTTTGGCTTTGTCTTTTTGAGCAGCAATTCCCAAAACTGTGTCTGCAAGATTCTGAAGGGCTTTCCATGTAGAAGAGCGTTCCTTGGTCAAATCCGTTTGCAAGCTGCTGCGTTAAACAAAATTAAACGGATTTATTTATGGCAGTCCGGCTCAGAGCTTTTTTGTTATGCTTATATACACTGTGACTCTCTTAGGAGGAGAATTCGGTCTTGAAGCATTTTCCAAAAAAAATTATTGGACCACAGAACGCACCCCCACACCACCACCACCACAACTCCTTATTTTAAAACAGAATATATTAACATTCTCTCAGAACAGCGTTCTGTGAGACATCAGTGTGGTAAGTGCTGTCCTAGAAGGGATTTGTCTCACTTGCTATTTCAGTTGCGGATGTGTGTTTAGAATCCCTTATAAGGGAGGAATGTCGTCGCATGGTATAGCTCGCATAGAGTGGGTTTCTCCTGATTGTCCCTGGCAGGTTTGGAAGGATATCTGCTTGGGCTTGGTGAGGGAGAGCCCCTCCTATCTGGCACTGGGGCAGATAGAACCTCAGAAACTTCTGGGGAATCTATACTTAGAAGTGCTGCATCCCAGATACACTCTCTAATTCTGGCTCTTGGGCTTTTGCTAAGTTTGCTGCTTCGAGCCATACTTCCTCCTCTGGGTGGTTTTGGAACTGAAGGGTGCTCTGGCGCAGAGCTCCAGAGAGATTTTTAGCTCCAGAGCAGAATGACTGGGGAAACAACTTTCCATGTATCTTCTTCCCCCCAGCAAGAGTTTGTAGGAAGCCAGACTGCAAGGAAGAGGTGGACCCACCCAGGAAAAGAGGGGCTCTGTCTTCTTTGGGGGACAGAATACTTATCACTTTGACTCACAGCACCTCCTTTTCAGGGAGGGTTTCCTTAGAAGGCTCCCAACTTCTCTGGAACCATCTGCCCACCCAAATCCCAGAGGGAGGGAAAAAAAATCTCCTGAGGTTGGTGGTTCCCACAGGGCCTTTTAAAAGGTGATTTACCTGAGGGCCTTTAATCTAGAAACAAGGATTCCTTTTGGAAAAGTCAGGAACTCAGGTGAACTAGACCTAGAGCTTTCTAAAGACTTTCGGTTCTCTTGAATGATCAAAAAGAGAATGTAAGAGAAAAGTATGTTCTCTTCCATTCAGCATGCACCATGCTCTTGATGGAAACAGGCAGCGGCTACTTCACCCCAGTCCAGCCCAGCCACCTGCTTGAACCCAAAACCCAGGAGGCCTGGCCCTGTCTGCTTACCACAGGCAGGAGAAACCTTAGCTACCCACACAGTCTCAGGCACACTTACCAGGCTGGGGTGTTGGGCCTGGTGCCAGGAAAGGTAAGGAGCCCAGAAGGAACAGGGTGTTTGACTTCAGGAGAGGTGAGCCCCACTGCAAGCACGCCAAGCTACGCTCTCAAGAGTGGAGAGGTACCTCCTGATCGTGGCGGGGTGTGGGGGGGGAACCAAGGGAAGAAGCAAAGGGGAAAATGCCACAGAGAAGATGAATTGAACCAGGAAGTAAGGGCGGAGATTAGGATGTGCCTTCAACACCCAGCTCCCAAGGCAGAGCCCAGTTTACTCCAGGGAGGCACTCCTGTGTCCTGTCTGCCGACTAGACATTCATTTGCTCAGGAAACCTGCTCTGAGGTCCCAGGGTTCCTCCCTCCTCCCTTTTCAGCCTGGGCTTTCCACACCCCTTCCCTGCCCTCCCACCAGGAAATCCACCCTTGGACAAAAAGCATGTCATTGAGAACAAACAAAATGAACAAACAAGCCAGCAAACAAGGAAAGAAATGATAGCCGTCTCCTCTCTAAGAAGCAAACTGTGGACCTTCCTCTTATTCATTAGTTGCTCAAACTGGCTTGAGTTTCTGTTGTTCCTGGGCACCTTCTTCCCCCCCACCCCCATCCAAGCAATAGCTAGTTCATTGTGGGCATTTTTTTAAATGCAAGTTTTCCCCCAAAGGCGCATGCAGGCAGCAGGCAAGGAGACACACACACACACACACACACACACACACACACACAAACACACAGTATCTCTGGAGCTTCCCTTCCCTCAGTCATTTCCCCTCACCCTGCCGAAAAAGGGCGAGGCTGGGGAATCGTTTCTCCGTGGCCTACCTTCTGATTCCGGCAGGTCTGAGGAGCAGGCTGCAACTGGGAGCTGGGAGGCTGGCGCCGGGCTGCCTCTGTGAATCAGCAAAGAAGTCCCTGAGACAGGGATGCCGACAGCTGCTGTATGCACACTCTCCCTCCGTCTCTCCCACCTTCCTGCCCTCTTCTCTTTCTCTCTCCTCCTCCTCCCCTCTCCGAGCCACTGTGTGTTGCTATGCAATCACATTGGGACTCAGAGCATCGCTCCGACCTCGGGCAAAGATACCCTTGACTGGGCAAAGGCAAAAAGAGCAAGGACAGTTTTGTAAAACTACCAGAGCCTTCGCGGCTCTCTTCAGAGATTTCAATTCATTAGAAGCAGAGGAGGAAAGCGGAAGAAGCTGAGAGGCAGAGGGGGAGACAGGGAGAGGGGGAGAGGCTTCCACTGGGGAGGAGGAGACAAAAGAGGCCTGGAGATCAATACAAGCGGCTGAGTGAGGAGCCTGGGCCCCAACTTCCACAAATCTAGCCCAGAGCCAAAGCCAACTTTGGAGCCAGCCGCTGGCAGGGTCCCTCAGTAACCAGTCCAGGATTCGGCTTCAGTGTTGGAGGTTGAAACACTGTGCTCTAGAATTGTCACTGGTACCCAAGGTACAGTCTTGGGCCAGGGTGGACCTCCAGTCACCCCAAAGTTCTCTGTTCACCCCTGTTAGAGCTACGTGGAGAAAAACACCTCCACGATGAGGGGAAAAAAGGGGGACCTTGAATGACTGAAGAAAATATATTTCCTCCATGCCTTTCTTCAGCAACTATCCCAGTCATTCTCCCTCCTTCTGTCCATACCAGCCCCTTACTCCTCGATCACCCCTGTTGAAGAGAAGAGGGTATAAGGCCCAAATGCCCTGAAAGAAGCTGGAAAATCCACTAAAGGGACAGAAGATATTATAGCCCTTTACAGAGTGCCTGGCACCTAGTAGGTTACTTAGTATTTGTTAAATGAGTAAATTGGATGGATGGATGGATTGAATAGCAGTCAAAAAGTCACCATCACTAGGGGTGCCTGGGTGGCTCAGTTGTTAAGTGTCTGTCCTGGGCTCAGGTCATGATCCTGGGGTCCTGGGATGGAGCCCTATGTTAGGCTCCCTGCTCCACGAGGGGCTTGCTTCTCCCCTTCCCCCTGCTTGTATGCTCATTCGCGCACAAGCTTGCTCTCTCTCTCTCTCTCTCAGATAAATAAATAAACTTAAAAAAAAAAAAAACCACCACGATTCCCATCCTCTTACACAAACATACTCATATGTAGAGCTCTAGCAGCTCCAGGCCAGGGCAAAGGGTAAGAGAAACATTCTTCTTTCCTCCTTCCACTTCTGAGAACAGGGTACATGAAAGAGAGAAAGACTGGTTTGGTGGCGGGGGTGGGGGGGTGTTGCTTAACTTCAGTGATTTGCATCTAAAAGTTCTATAAGCTCTGATGGCACTGGAATATAGACCAGAGCACACATTCATACCCTGGCGCAAAGGACCTGTGTCTAGTGTTTACAAAGTGTCTACAGGGACTGAGAATTATTATTGTTGTTATTGAAAATCCTCAGCTAGGAAATAATTAGTGTATAAGCTATGTGTGTGTTTTCTTTTGAGATGAGATTTTTTTTAAATATTTTTATTTATTTATTTGATAGACAGAGATCACAAGTAAGCAGAGAGGCAGGCAGAGAGAGAGGAAGGGAAGCAGGCTCCCTGCTGAGCAGAGAGCCCGATGCGGGGCTCAATCCCAGGACCCTGGGATCATGACCTGAGCCGAAGGCAGAGGTTTTAACCCACTGAGCCACCCAGGCGCCCCGAGATGAGATTTTTTAAAAACTTCAGCTGCTGGTTTCAGTACAAGTTTAACGAATCTCTATAAAACAAGCAAACAAAATGGGAACCAAATCCCCCCCTCCTTCCCTCCCCATAGGATTTCATTGCTGTGTGAGCGGTCCCTCGTGCTTGGCCAAAGCAGTAGCAGCCAGGCCCCCACGCGGGCGCAGAAAGGGCCTTTCATTTCTGAAGGAACTTTTGGAAAGACATCCAGCTTCTCAATCTACACACCCTCAACGGAATATTTCTTACTACCCAACTTAGCCCGGGACTGGCCCTGAGTCCCAGCCCGTCTCAGCCATGGCAGCTTGCTGGGCTTCTCAACACCATCCAGGCCTAGGGTCCCAGGAGTCCTTTACAAGTAACTTGGAATGCCCTGGAAAGGAGAGTTGGCTCGAAGAAAGCCCAGAGGGAACACTCTGAGAAATTATTTGGGCTTGCACAGATGCAGAATGACTACAACAGACATACACCAAATCCATGGGGATCTGACTCACTACTCAGCCAGGCATTAGCTCACCAGTAGGCCAAACAAAACCAGAGTCTGGGTCTAGAAGGAGGAAGGAGAGTGAGCTCCTGGTACTTGCTCCCACTTTGACTGCAAGTGGCCTTATCCAGATCACAAGGGGCCCTTGGAATAATCCTTCTCTTTTTCTACCTCAAGAGAAATCATTCAGGCTGCAGACACAAAAGGACAGTACCTGCCCCTGTAAAAATAAGCCCACAGAGTTTGTTTTAAGGGGTATAAGAAAAGGCTTCCCCAAATCTCTTTCCCACTGACCTCATCATGATGGAAAATCCTCCCCTCCTTATTTCTCTGTTTATGGCACCAATGGCTCCTGTGAAAATGGGAATGTTACCTATGAGACAAAAAACATTAGGCCATTATCAGCTAGCTATTAGATTATACTAAGTAATGATAATAATGGTTAACGTTATTGAGCATATACTATAAGCTAGGCACTGTTTGAAGTGCTTTGCACACATGATTTGCTCATTTTATCCTCACAACACACTTAAAATAGCTTTTCTTATCCCCCCCCAACTTTATAGATAAAGCACTGTGACATAATAAGGTTAAATGACTTGTCCAAGGTTACACGCCTAATGTGTTACGGAGGTTAAGACTTATCCTAGATCTCTCCGAACAATGTCCACCTGATGAACCACTGCTTCCATTCATCTAGTAGCAGCCAGGCATAGGTAGGTCACTGAGACAAATGTGAGTAGGGCACAAGAGTTCTCCAGATAGTTTTTCCATCCTTTGTGCCTTTCTCAAGATATTTCCTCTCCTCAAACTCTCTCCCTTCCTTTGGTTACAGACATAGGGACCATAGAGGCCAGAGTTCTCTCTCTCTGAAGAATTCCAAGTGAGGAGAACCCACTAAAGAAATTGGTTAAGGAGCACCTGGGTGGATCAGTTGGTTGAGTGTCTGCCTGTTGGTTTCAGCTCAGGTCTGATCTCAGAGTCCTGGAATCGAGCCCCGTGTCAAGCTCCACGCTTGGCGTGGAATCTGCTTTTCCCTCTCTCTCTATGTTCTTCCCCCTGCTCGCACTCACTCGCTCTCGCTCTCTCTCTCTTTCTCTCATAAATAAATAAAATCTTATTGAAAAAAGAAAGAGGGGTGCCTGTGAGGCTCAGTCAGTTAAGCATCTGCCTTCAGCTCAGGTCATGATCTTTGGATCCTGGGATCAAGCCCCATATCAGGCTCTCTGCTCAGGGGAGTCTGCTTCTCCCTCTCCCTCTGCCACTCCCCCTGCTTGTGCTTTCTCACTCTTTCTCTCTCTCTCCCTGACAAATAAATAATTTTTTTTTTTAAAGAAAGAAATACTCCATGCATGGTTAAGACCATGCATGGAGTATTAAAAGGAAAAGACAAATGACCTTGAGATGGGATGGAGTTCTCCGGTTTGCCATGGTTCCCACATAGCCTACAGTACTTTTCTACTTCCCTGTATTTGGTCATCTTGCTTAGCGCTCCTGTATTTGGTCAACTTGCTTAGTTTCTGTGGGCTTTTCACTATGTGCCATCTCACAGGCTACTGAAGGTACATACTTTACCGTTGTTGGTCTCCTGAGGCATCTGGAGAAGAGTTGTGTGTTTCATTTCCTGGAGGGTGATAGGAGAGACAGAGTTTCTAGTTGTGTGGCAGAAGAGGTAAGATCTTTCCTTACTAACTAGAAAGATAAGTCCACTCTGACATTTAAGCCCCAAGGAGACTCTTTCTCACCCAGGGGACATCTGAACAAATCAGAGCAAGCACATAGGCTAGTTTAACTATTTCCCTGAGGAGGGCAGAGAAAAAAATCAAAGTAGTTTGGGCCATAAGCAGGACTCTGCTAGGTGGACAAGGATAGGTCGGGCATTTCTCGGTAGGTTGAGAGAAAGCATGTACCAAAGCACAAAGCTCAAAGAACTTGGCTTGCTAAGGGACTACAAGTACTAGTTAAGTATTGCTAAGTTAAGACAGGGATATGGGTTGGAAATGGGAGGTGGCAGGAGATGAAGCTATGTAAGCACACGAGAAGGTGCTAGAATACCATGCTAAGGATCACACAAGATAATTTTCAAAAGCAAGCAGCACAACCAGATTTATGTTTTAGAAATATTATTCTAGGGGCACCTGAGTGGCTCGGTCGTTAAGCGTCTGCCTTCGGCTCAGGTCCTGGGATGGAGACCTCTCTCGCTGTCTCCTTCTCTCTGTGTCAAAAAATAAATAAAATCTTTTTTTAAGATTTTTTTTATTTTTCTGACAGAGAGAGAAAGAGCAAGAGAGGGAACACAATCAGGGGGAGTGGGAGAGGGGGAAGCAGGCTCCTCGCTGAGCAGAGAGCCCGACGACGTGGGGCTCCATCCCAGGACCCTGAGATCATGAACTGAGCCGAAGGCAGAGGTTTTAACCCACTGAGCCACCCAGGTGCCCTGTCAAGACTGTTTTTACAAACAAGTTGGAGAAGATTTAGAGGGAAGTAAAATCATCAGGGCAAAGAATTCCCAGGTTTTAGCTCAGGCTGGGAAGTAAAAATCAGCATTAAGAAAATGCAGAAGGGGGGCGCCTGGGTGGCTCAGCCATTAAGCATCTGCCTTCAGCTCAGGTCATGATCCCAGGGTCCTGGGATCAAGGCTCGGGGCTCCCTGCTCAACAGGGAGCTTACTTCTCCCTCTCCCTCTCCCCCTGCTTGTGTTCCCTCTCTCGTTGTCTCTCTCTCTGTGTCAAATAAATAAATAAAATCTTTAAAAAGGAAGAAAATGCAGAAGATAAGAATAATATCCTGGGGCACCTGGAAAGAACCAAGATGCCCTTCAATGGACGAATGGATAAGGAAGATGTGGTCCATATACACTATGGAGTATTATGCCTCCACCAGAAAGGATGAATACCCAACTTTTGTAGCAACATGGACGGGACTGGAAGAGATTATGCTGAGTGAAATAAGTCAAGCAGAGAGAGTCAATTATCATATGGTTTCACTGATTTGTGGAGCATAACAAATAACATGGAGGACATAGGGAGATGGAGAGGAGAAGGGAGTTGAGGGAAATTGGAAGGGGAGGTGAACCGTGAGAGACTATGGACTCTGAAAAACAACCTGAGGGTTTTGAAGGGGCGGGGG
>PJEN01024285.1:0-18326 GCA_004024605.1 Pteronura brasiliensis
ACCCTGTAGCCACAAAACAAAACCACTCTGCCTCCCAAAAGGAAACCATTTCTTTTGGAGCCATGTAAAACCCTCAGAGATGGCAGAAAACTGTGTTGCCCTTGAGACCACGCCCACTTTTGCAGGCCATCCTGGACACAAACACCCATTGTGACCCATAGCCTGAGCAGCATTTTCAACAAAGCCACATGGGTAGCCCGCCCCAGAGTCAGGATCTAAGGCCTGCCATGCCACTAGGACCAAATCCAAAACCTAGGCTGGTTTTTCAGGCATCCATTCCTGGAACCCTGTTCTCAAATCCATCCATATGGGGGAACCCTGATTCATAAAGCAACATGGCACCTACCCCCAGGATAGATCAACCTATTTGGAACTGCACAAAAACCCTCATGTGGGAGCAAACTCCTTGCCCCCCATGTGGCTAAACCTACATTCAGCAGATCTCATTGACACAAACTCCAGCCTGAGCAACATCCCTAACCTTAGATTCCCTGGAGTTTGCCTCAGTGTCCACATGTTGGGCCTGCCATGCCCTAGGCCCTAATCCTAGCCCTAGCAAGTTTCTTAAGCCTCTGTCCAGAGATTCCTGATCCACAAACCCCCTAAATAGGGTACACCAGAGCCACAGCACAGGACTCTCCCTGACAGCCAGAAGGAAAACGTGCCCTATGGAGTTGCACGTAACACACAGGTTAGGAGAAAGCTGCACGAATCCCCAAACCCACCCTCCTTTATGGAAGCTAGCGCTGGATACTAAAACACATTCTCTCCCTCAACCTAGGCCCGACCTCCAGTCAGCCACCAACGTGGCTGGTGCCAGAGTCAGCAGATCAGACTGACCATTACCCTAGGTGCTAATCATAACAATAGGTTGCATTTTCAGGCATCTATCCCAAGAGTCTTTCTCTCAAATCCCTCCACATGGGCACCTCTGAGCCACAAAACAGAACTTTTCTTGCCCCCCTGAAGCTTTCTAGAGTTATGTAAATCCCCCTGAGTTGGGTGAAAACTGCCTTGCTCCTGAGACCACACCCATTAATGCTGGCTGCCCAGGACACAAACACCCATTGTGACTCCTTGTCTGAGCCCCATTTTCAAGATACCCATGGATATTTTGGACCAGAGCCAGGATCGAAGGCCTGCAATGCTACTATGAACTAATCCTATTCTTAGGTTGTGTTTTCAGGCATCTATACCTGTAGCCCTGCTTTCGAATCCCTCCGTATGGGGGACTGCTGAGCCATAAGACAGGACAGGAGCTATTCCCCAGAATAGGTCAGAATATTTTTTAAATAAACAAAAATCCCAGAGAGGGATAAAACTCGATGTCCCCATGAGGCCAGTCCCAGATTTGACGGATCTCATAGACACAAAATCCACCAGAGCGACCTCAACTCAGGGTCGGAGAATCCTGCATGCCCCCTGAGGCACCAAAACATTCCCAGGCCTCCGTGGACGCATACCCGCATTGCAACACATCAGCATGAACCTCTGTTTCAACTCAGCGCCTGGGTAGCTCTCCCCAGAGGCAGCAAATTGAACCTGCCTTGTTCCTTGGTGCTGATAGGAGCATGTGGTAGGGTTTCCAGGAATCCATAGGTAGAGCCCTGCTCTCATATATTTCCATATAGGCAATACTTGGGCCATCAAACTGGACATCGCCAGTCACGCAGAAGGAAATCTTGTTCTTTGGAGCAGCTCACAACCCACAGCGTGGGAAACTTCCATGGCCTCATGAGGCCACCCCTCCAATATGCAGCCACAATGGACACAAACACCAGCCTGAGCAAACGTCTGACATTTGCTCTTACTTCAAATTCTGGAAATCTCGATTCAGCCTCTGCAGATTCAGCCTGCCACGCCCTACGCCATAAACTTAACCCTAGCTTGTGTTTTCAGACTTCCGTCCTTACACTCCTAGCCCACAAGCCTTCCAGACTGGGAATTCTGGAGCCACAATGCAGTACTCTGTTTTCCCACAAGAAGGAAAAAGTGCCCTATAGGGCTCCCCAAACTCCAAATGAGGATAAACCTGCACAGCCCACAGTGGCACCCCAATTTCATAGGCTACCCTCTGCACTAATGCTCTGTCTAACATGGCCTGAACCCAGACATTGGGCTGCATATTCAGCATATTAGAACTGCCCACACCCTAGGCCATTATCTCTCCCCAACCTGGGTTTTCAGGCATCTGTCCCCAGACCTTATGGCAAATCCCTTCATGTGGGGGAACCTAATGCACAAAACAGAACACCTCCTTCCCAATGGCAGTGAACCTTGCTGTTGGGATGGGTTTCAAACACTCAGTGTGGCAGAAACCTGCATGGCCCATGAAGCCACGCCTGGGGGTCACCTTATGCACAAACTCACATTGTGACCCTCAGCCTGATCCACATTGTCAAGTAAGGCCCCTTGGTACCTGGACCGAGAGCTTGCATTTTGGTTTTGCCAAACCCCCAGGCCAAAATCCTAACCCAAGTTGGGGTTTTCCAGGCTCCTGTACCCAGGCCCTGCTCTGAAATCCCTCTTTTTGTGGGACCCCTGAGACAGGAAACAAGACTGCATCCTGCCCCAAGAGTGACTCAAATTCTTGGGAGCTGTGCAAAATCTCCAGAGAGGGACAATCTTCCATGACCCCATGAGGGCACCCCTACATTCTGTGGCCATTCTAGAAACAAAATCCAGAGACAAAAGCCTGACTTACCACTTCACACTCACCGTAATTTTACATCCTGAGAAGCTCCCCTCAGGGTCTTCAGATCGGGACTGCCATCCCTTGGCCCTAATACTAACCCAAATTTGTGTTTTCACACTTTTGTCTCCAGAGCCCTTGCCAACAACACCCTCCTGGATGGGGCCTCCTGGGCCACATCACAGAACTTTGCCTACCTTCCGAAGGAAACTGTGCTCTTTACAGTTGCCATAACCATTCAAATTAGGAGAAAACTGCAAGGCTCCTAAGGCCACCCCAATTTTGTAGGCCACTCTTGATAAAACTGCATAGTCTGACACACCCGGTGCACCAATCTCCAGTCAGACACCCAGGTAGATGACCCCAGAGAAAGAAGATTGAACATGACCTACCTATAGGTAGTAATCTGTACCCTTGCTTAGGATTTCAGGCATCTGTGCCCAGAGGACTGGTGTCAAATATCAATATATGGGGGTCCCAGTGGCCCAAAATAGAACACCTCCTGTCCCCACAAGGAAACCTTGTTATTCACAGCTGTGTCCAACCCTCAGGGTAGGAGATCCTGCATGTCCCATGAACCACCACCACATACCAAGGTTTCCATGGAGACAAACCCGCATTATGATCCATCATTATGAGAGTCCATTTCAACTCAGCCCTATGGGTACCTCGCCCCAGAAGCAGCAATCAAAACTGCCTTGATCCTAGGTGCCAATGGGAACACGAGGTGGGGTTTCCAGGCATCTATACATAGAGCCTGCTCTAAATCTTTCCGTATGGGGTAACCTTGGGCCAGGAAACAGGACACCTCCTGTCCCGCAGAAGGAAAACTTGCTGTTTGGCACAGCTGACAACCCAAAGAGTGGGAAAACCCCCATGGCCTCATGAGGCCACCCCTCCATGAGGCGACCATCATGGACACAAACTCTAGACTGAACGAATGTCTGACACTCGCCCTTACTTCAGATGCTGGAGATCTCGATTCAGCCTCTGCAGATTTAGCCTGCTGTACCCTTGGCCCTAAACCCTACCCTAGCTTGTGTTTTCAGAATTCCAACCTGACACTCCTGGCCCACAAGTCCTCCAGACTGGGAATTCTGGAGCCACAACTCACCACTCTGCCTGCCCACCAGAAAGAAGAAATGCCCGATGGGGCTGCCCAAGAGCCCCATATGAGGAACAACCCACACGACCTTTGGCGGCACGGCAATTTCATAAGCGGCACTGAGCCCAGACCTCCCATCTACCTCCCAGAAGCCACCCACACTCTGGGCGCATATCCAGCAGATCAGACCTGCCATGTGCCTTGGCCGTCATCTCTACTCTACCTCAGGAATCTGTCCCCAGACCTTATCTCAAATCACTGCATATGGGGGAACATGATGCACAAAACAGAACTCCTTTTCCCCACTGCAGGAAGCCTTGCTGTTCGAATGGGTGTCAAACCCTCAAAGTAGGAAAAACCAGCAGGGCCCATGTGGCCACGCCCACTCTGTAGGGCCTCCATGGGCACAAATACACACTGTTACCCTCAGCCTGAGCCCTGTTCTCAAATAAGACCCCTCAGTAGCTGGACCATGAGCCTGCATATCGGGCTTGCCATGCCCCTAGGCCAAAATCCTAACCGACGTTGGGCTTATCCAGTCACCCATACCCAGACACCTGCTCTGGAATCCCTTTTTGGGGGGGACCCTTTAGAGAAAATACAGGACTCCTCCCTTTCCCCAGAATGACACCAAACCATTGGGAGTCGGGCAAAATCCTCAGAGAAAGAGAATCTTCCATGGCCCCATGAGACCATCCCTATATTCTTTGCCCATCCTAGACACAAAAACCAGAAGCAAAAGCCCGAGCTACCGCCTCACACTTGCCTGAATTTCAGATCCCGAGGAGCTCCCCTTAGGGTCTGCAGAATGGGCCTGCCATAACCTTGGCTCTAAATCTAAACGGACTTTGTGTTTTCAGACTTCTGTCCCCCAGTCCCTGGCCTACAGGCCCTTCACAATGGGCCTCCAGAGACACACTGCAGGACTGTGCCTGCCCTTCTGAAGGAAACTCTGCCCTTCAAAGTTGTCCAAACCCTCCTTATTAGGAGAAACCTGCAAGGCTGTGAGGCCACCCCAATATTGTAGGAATCTCTGGACAAATGTGTGCAGTCTGACAAAACTTTAGCACCTACCTTCTGGCAGACACCCTGGTAAATGGCCCTAGAGAGAGAAGTTTGAACCTGACATGCCCCTAGGACATAATCTATAACCTAGTGTAGGTTTTCAGGCATCTCCCTAGAGACCTGTTCTCGAATACCAACATATGGTCCATTATGTGGTCCCTGAGCCACAAAACAGCACACCTCCTGTCCCCAGAGGGAAATTTGCTCTTGAGAGCTGTGTCAAACCCTCAGGGTAGGAGAATCCTGCATGGCCCCTGAGACACTGCCACATTCCAAGGTCTCCCTGGATGCAAACCTACATTGAGACCCATGAGCATGAGACTCCATTTCAACTCAGCACCCAGGGTAGTTGGTTTCAGAGCCACCAGATCGAACCTGCATTGTTCCTAGGCTATAATGGTAAGGCAAGGTAGGCTTTCCAGGTATCCATACATAGAGTCCTGCTATCAAATCTTTCCATATAGGGGACCCCAGAGCCCTCAAATAGGACTTCCCCTGTCCTGCAGAAGCAAACCTTGGTGTTTGGAGCAGCTCACAACCACAAGCGTGGGAAAACTTACATGGCCTCATGAGGCCTCCCCTTAATTAGGCAGTCATCATGGACACAAACTACAGCCTGAGTGAACATCTGACACTGACCCTTACTTCAGATGCTGGAGATCTTGAATCAGCTACTGCAGATGGAGACTGCCACACCCCCGGCCCTGAACTGAACCCTAGACTGTGTTTTCAGAATTCTGTCCTCACACTCCTGGCCCACAAGCCCTCCAGATTGAGAATTTTGGAGCCACAATGCAGCACTCTGCCTGCCCACCAGAAGAAAAAAAGTGCCCTATGAGGCTACCCAGAAAACCCAAATGAGGGTCAACCTGCAAGTCCCTCAATGGCACCCCAGTTTTATAGGCCACCCTGTGCACTAACACTCTGTCTAACACAGCCTGAGGACAGACCTCGTGCCAGCCACCCAGATAGCTGAATGGGGTATCCAGCAGATGGGACCTGCCATGGCCCTAGGGCGTAATCTCTACCCAACCGGGGTATTCAGGCGTCTTTCCCTAGACCTTTTCTCAAATCCTTGCATATGGGGGGAACTGAAACACAAAAGAGTACTCCTTCTTCCCCATGGCAGGAAAACTTGCTGTTGGGATGGGTGTATAACCCTCAGAGTAAGAGAAACGAGAATGGCCAATAAGGACACATCTACTCATGAGGGCCACTCTGGGCGTGTACATGCATTGTAACCCTGAACCTGAACCTATTTTCAGTAAGGCCCCCTCGCAAGCTGGACCAAGAGCCTGCAAATTGGGCCTTCCTTGGCCCTAGGCCCAAATCCTAACCCACAGTGTTGTTTTCCAGGCACCCATACCCAGAGTCAGTTTCTGGAATCCCTCTTTTTGGGGAACCCTGAGACAGAAAACAGGACTCTTCCATTTCCCTAGAATGATACCAAATTATGGAGAGCCTGGCAGAATTCCCAAACAGGGAATCTTCCAAGGCCCCATGAGGCCACCCCTACATTGTTTCCCATACTAGACACACAATCCAGAGACAAAAGCCTGAGCTACAACCTCATGCTCGATCTAATTTCAGATCCTGGGGAGCTCCCCTAAGGATCTGCATATCAAACCTCCATAGTTTCTGCCTTAACCCTAACGTGGGTGTCAAACCCTCATGGTAAAAGAAACCTGCTTGGCCCAAGAGGCCACTCACACTCTGGAGGACTGCATTGGGCACAAACACTTATTGTGACCCTCATCCTGAGCCACATTGCCAAATAAAGCCCCTTGGTACTTGGACTCAGAGCCCGCATACCATGCCTGCCATGTTCTTAAGCGCAAATCCTAATCCACGATGGAGCTTTCCAGGAGCCCGTACCCAGAGCCCAGCTATGGAATCCTTTTTGTGGGACCATTGAGATGAAAATAAAGGACTCCTCCTTTCCTCCAGAATGACATGAAACTATTGGGAGCCCGGCAATATCACCAGAGAGGGAGAATCTTCTATAGCCCCATGAGGCCACCCCTACATCCTCATCCATCCTAGACGCACAGTCAAGAGACAAAAGCCTGTGCTACTGCCTCACATTCGCCCTAATTTCAGATCACAAGGTGCTCCCCTCAGGGTTTGCAGATTGGGCTTGCCATAACCTTGGCCCTAAACATAACCCGTGTTTGTGTTTTCATACTTTCTCCAAATCCCTGGTCCACACACACTTCAGGCTGAGGCTCAGTACTATAGCCACACCACAGGAGTGTGCCTGCCTTCCTGAGGGAAACTCTGCCGATCACAGTTGCCAAAATCCTCAAGATTAAGAGAAAACTTCAAGTCACCCTAGGCCACCCCTATTTCATAGGGCATTCTGGACTAAAATTCACAGACTGACACACATGTGCACCAATATCCAGTCAGGCACCCAGGTATATGGCCCAGGAGACAGAAGATTGGCCCTGACATGCCCTTAGGCCCTAATCTGAATGGTAGCCTAGGTTTTCAGGCATCTGTCCCCACCAACATACGTGGGGTCACCTGAGGCACAAAATAGAACACCTCACTGTACCCTTCTGTACCCAGAAGGGAACCTTGCTATTGGAGCTGTGTAAATACTCAGGTTAGGAGAATCCTGTATGGCCCCTGAACCACTGCCACATTCAAAGGTCTCCCTGGACACAAACCACCATTGTGACCCATCAGCATGAGACTCCATTTCCAACTCAGCCCCCTGGGTATCTCACCCCAGAGCTAGTAGATCGAACCTGCCATGTTCCTAGGCATCAATGGTAATGCAAGGTGGGGTTTCCTGGCATCCATATATAGAGCCCTGCTCTTGAACCCTTCCATATGGTGTATCCTTGAGCCATCAAACAAAGTCCCCATGTTCTGAAGAAGGAAACCTGGCTGTTTGGAGCAGCACACAAATCCCAGAGTTTCAAAACATCCATGGACTCACGACGCCACTCCTCCACTAGGCGGTCATCATGGACACAAACTCTAGCCTGAGTGAACGTCTGACACTCGCCATTACTTCAGATGCTAAGATTTTGATTCAGCCTCTGTAGATTGGGCCTTCCGTGCCCTAGGCCCGCAACCTAACCTGAGCTTGTGTTTTCAGACTTCCATCGTCACACTCCTGGCCACAAGCACTCCAGTTTGGCATTTCTGGAGCCAAAATGCAGCACTCTGCATGCCCACTAGAAGAAAAAAGTGCCCTTTGGGGCTGCCCCAAAACCGCAAATGAGGATCAAACTTCATGGACACAAACTCTAGCCTGAGGGAACATCTGACTGTCGCCCTTATTCAGATGCTGGAGAACTCGCCTCAGTCCCTACAGATTGGGCCTGCTGTGCCATCTGCCCTAAACCTAACCCTAGCTTATCAGACTTCCATCCTCACACTCATGGCCCACAAAGCCTTCCAGACTGGGAATTCAGGAACCACAACGCAGCACTCTGCCTGTCCACCAGAAGAAAAAAAGTGCTCTATGGGACTCCCAAAAAATTCCAAATACGGATCAACCTGCTTGGTCCTCAGCAACACTCCAATTTCATAGGCCACCCTGTGCACTAATGCTCTGTCTAATACAACCAGAGACCAGACCCCCCCATCAGCCACCCAGACAGCTACCCTCATATCCTGTAATTCAGACCTGTCATCGCCCTAGGCCGTCATATCTACCCAACCTGGATTTTCAGGCATCTGTCCCTAGACCTTATCTCAAGTCCCTGCATATGGGGGAGACTAATGCAAAACAGAACTCCTCCTTCCCCCTGGCAGGAAATCTTACTGTTGGGATGGGTGTCAAACCCTCAGGGTAGGAGAATCCTTCATGGTCCATGAGGTCACGCCCACTCTTGAGGGCTGCCTGGGGCAGAAACACGCATTGTAACCACCATCCTGAGCGCCGTTTTTAAATGAGGCCCTACAGTAGCAGGACGAAGAGCCCACATATTGGGCTTGCCATGCCCCAAGGCCCAAATCCTAACCTAAGTTCGGTTATGCAGGCACCTGCCCTGGGTAGGTCTCTGGGTACCACCCAGAGCCCTGATCTGGGATCCCTGTTTTGGGGGGAAACCTGAATGAGAAAACAGGACTCCTCCCTTCCCCCAGAATGACACCAAACTATTGGGAGCCAGTCATAATCCCCAGAGAGGGAGAATCTTCCAAGGCCTCATGAGGCCACCCCTACATTCTGTGGCCATCCTAGACTAAAAATCCAGTGACAAAGCCCTCAGCTACCACCTCACACTCTCCCTAATTTCAGATCCCTCTGGGTCTGAGGATGGGGCCTGCCATTCCCTCGGCCCTATCCTAACCCTAGTTGGTGTTTTCAGACTTCTGTCTCCAGAGTCCTGCCCCACAAATCCTCCGATCTGGGTATTCCATAGACACCCCACAGAACTCTGTCTGCCATCCAGAAGGCAGCTGTACCACTTAGAGCTTCAGGAAACCTCAAGATTAGGACAAACCTGCAAGGCCCCTCAGACTATCCCAATTTTATATGTTGCCCAGGACAATATGCGCAGTGTGACACACCCTCAGTAACGACTTCCCATCAGACACCCAGGTCGATGGCCCCAGTGACAGAAGATTGAACCTGACATGCCACTAGGCTCTAATCTGTACCCTAGCTTAGGTTGTAGGGCATCTGTTCACTGAGGTCTGGTCTCGAATACCAACATTTGGGGGAAACCTGAGCCACAGATACAAAAATTCCTGTCCCCAGAAGGAAACCTCACTATTTTGAGCTGTGTCAAACCCTCAGGGGAGTAGAATCCTGCCTGACCCCTAAGGCCACCACCACAACTGAAGTAGTTCTGGACACAAACCCCCATTGTGACCCTCAGCATGAGATTCCTTTTCAACTCAGCCTCCTGGGTAGCTCGCTCCAGAGCCCAGGCCTCTGGGAAAAGAGGCCTATAAACCCTGGTTGGGTAGAGATGACGGCCTAGGGCCATAGGCAGGTACGATCTGTTGGATAGGCGGCCAGCAAGGTTTCCTTCTGCGAGACAAGGGGAAGTCCTGTTTGATGGCTCCAGTGTCCCCCATATAGAATGATTTGATAGCACAGCTCTACATATGCATGCCTGGAAATCCCACCCCACACTTACCATTGCAGCCTAGGAACATGGCGATTCAATCTGCTGGCTCTGGAACCAGCTACCCAGGGGGCTGAGTTGAAATGGAGTCTCATGTTGATGGGTCACAATGCAGGTTTGTCTTCAGGAATACCTTGGATTTTGGCTGTGGCTCAGTGACCATGCAGGATTCTCCTTCCCTGAGTCTTTGACAAAGCTCCATAAGCAAGCTTCCCTTCTGGGACAGAAGGTGTTCTGTTTTGTGCCTCAGGGACCCGGTTATGTTGGTATTCAGAGCAGGTCTCTGGGGACAGATGCCTGAAAACCAATGCCAGGGTTCAGATTAGGTACTAGGGGTATGTTAGTTTCAATCTCCTGTGTCTAGGCTGTCTACTGGATATCTGACTGAATGTAAGTGTTTGGGGTGTGTCAGAGTGTGCATTTATTCCAGGTCGCCCTAAAAAATTGGGGTGGCCTCGAGGGCCTAGCAGCTTTCTCCTTCTCTGTAGGGTTTGAGCAATTGTAACCTACTTCGGGCATGCAGTTTACTTCGGGCATGCAGGCACAGCGCAGCAGTGTGGCTCTGGAAGCCCCAGCCTGGAAGGTGTGTGGGCCAGGGCTCTGGGGACAGAAGTCTGAAAACACAAACTCGGTTTAGGGTTAGGATCGAGGGTATGGAATACCTGATCTGCAGACCTTGAGGGGAGCTCCTAGGGATCTGAGGGCAAATGTGAGGTAGTAGCTCTGGCTTTTGTCTCTGCACTGTGTGTCTAGGATGGCCATGGAATGTAGGTGTGGCCTCATGGGGCCATGGAAGATTCTCCTTCTGTGGGGATTTGCCCAGCTCACAATAGTTTGGTGTCATGCTCCATGAAGGGTGGAGTCCTGTTTTTTGTCTCAGGGGTCCCCCAAAAAGAGAGATTCCAGAGCAGGACTGGGTATGGGTTCTAGGAAATCCCCTTTGGTTAGGATTTGGCCCTAGGGGCGCAACAAGCCTGAATTGCAGACTCGTAGTCCAGCTACGGTTGGGGCTTGTATGAAAACGTAGCTCAGCCTGAGGATCTCAATGCCTGTTTGTGCCCAAGCCATCCCCAAGTGTGGGCGTGGCCTCATGGTCCATGGAGGTTCTTCCTACTCTGAGAGTTTTACCCTCACCCCAAAGGCAAGGTTTGCTCTCATGGGGAGGGATTAGTACTGTTTTGTGCTTCAGGTTCCCCCATATTCAGGTATTTGACATAAGGTCTGGGGACAGAAGCCTGCAAATCCAGTTTGGGTAGTTGATGACCTAGGGCCATGGCATGTCTGATCTGCTGGATATGTTGCTAGCTATCTGTGAGGCTGACAGTAGGTCTAGTCCATGGCCCTAGAAAACTCCATGGCCTCATGAGACTAGCCACACATTCGGCAGATCGAATGGACAGAAACTCCAGCCTGAGCGACCTCCTGATTGTCTCCTTAACCTCAGAGCCCCGGGATTTCGCCTCAGCATCTGTAGATTAGGTCTTCCATGACCTAGGCCCTAACTCTAACTTTGACATAGGCTTTCGGTCTTCTGTCCCAAAGGTCCTGGCCCACAAGCTCTCCAGATAGAGAACTGAGTAACCACACCATGGGACTCTGCCTAACCTACAGAAGGAAACCATTCTCAATGGAGATTCACAACATCCGAGATTAGGAAAAAACATGCATGGCCAACGAGGCCAAACCCATTGATGGAACCTGACTCTGGACACTAATGCACATTCTGTCTCTCAGCCTGAGTAGCAACATCCAGTCAGCCACCCACATAGCTGGTCCCAGAGTTGGCAGATTGGATCTGCCATGCCACTAGTCCCTAATGCTAACCCTAGGTTGGGTTTTCTGGCATCCATACACAGAGTCCTGCTCTCAAATCCCTCCATATGGTGACATCTGTGCCATACAACTGGACTCCACCTCTCACCGAGAATGAAATCATACTATTTGGAGCTGCACAAACCCAACAACAGGAGATACCTCCATGGCACCAGGAGGACACCCACACATTCTGCAACCCTATTAGACACAAATTCTAGTCTGGTCTGAGCGAATGCCTGACAGTCACCCTAACTTCAGCATCTGGAGAGCTCACCTCAGCATTTGAAGATAGGGGATCCATGCCTTATACCCTAAACATAAACTGAGCTTGGGCTTTCAGGATGCCATCCCTTGAATCCTGGAATGCAAGCCCTCCAGGCTGGGGACTCTGGAGCCAGCCCACAGGACTGTCCCTCCCCTTCAGAGGGAAACCGGTCCCTATGGAGCTGCACAAAACCCTCTATTAGGGCAAAATTGGACGGCCCCTGGTGCCACCCCACTTTCCTTCTCCACCCTGGACACTAATATGCAGTCTGCCACAACTTGAGTCCTGTCCTCCAATCAGTCACAGGGTTTGATGGCCCCATAGCAAGCAGATTAGACCTGCCATGCCCTAGGGCCTAATCTTAACCCTAGGTTGGGGTTTCAGGTATCCATACCCAGAGCCCTCCTCTTGAGTCACAACACATGGGGGATCCCTGAGAAACAGAACAGAAGTTCTCCTGCCCCCAGAAGGAATAATTGCTTTTTGTAGCTATGTATAACCCTCAGAGGTGGAAGAACACTGTGTTGCCCCTGAGGCCACACCCAATTTTACATCGGGCCAGGACACAAACACCAATTGTGACTCTTAGCCTGAAGCCCATTTTCAACACAGCCCCATGGGTCTCTTTGCAGAGCAAGGATATAATGTCTGCCATAACACTAGGACCTAACCCTAAACATAGGTTGGATCTTCAGGCATCCATATCCGGAAACCTGCTCTCAAATCCCTCTGTATGGGAGACCCATGAGCCATAAAAGAGGACACCACCTATTCCCCAAAATAGGCCAAACTATTTGGAACTGAGCTAAAACCACAGAGCAGGAGCACACTCCATGGTCCCTTGAGGCCACCTTCATATTCAGCAGATTGCATGGACACAAACTCCAACCTGAGTGACCTCCTGACACTCTCCTTCACCTCAGATCCTCAGGAGATGCCCAGCGCCTGTAGATTGGGCCTGCCATGACCTAAGCCCTAACCCTGAACCTAGTTTCAGTTTTCAGTCTTCCATCCTGAGAGCCCTGTCCTACAAACACTACAGATAGAGAACTCAAGAATCACACCATCGACTCTGCATAAAATACAGAAGGAATCCTTTCTCATTGGAGCTGCACCAATGCCCCAGATTTGGAGAAACCAGCACGACTAACGAGGCCACCCTCATTTACGGAATACAACACTGGATCCTAATACACATTTTGTCCTCAGCCTGAGTCCTTAACCCCAGTCAGCCACTCACGTAGCTGGCCCCAGAGGCAGAGATTGGACCTGCCATGCCCCTAGTCCCTAATGCTAACCTAGGTTGGGTTTTCAGGCATCCATACCCAGAGTCCTGCTCTCTAATATCTCTATATGGGGACATCTGTGCCATAAACAGGACTCCCCATCTCTCCCAGAATGAAGTCATATCTTTTGGGGCTGCACAAATCCCCCATAGCGGGAGAAAACTCCTTGGCCCCAAGAGGCCACCAACTCTTTCAGCAGCCCTAGTGGAAACAAATTCGTCTGGTCTGAGTGAATGGCTGACACTCAGCCTAATTTCAGAATCTGGGGAGCTAGCCTCAGCTTCTGCAGATCAGGGATCCATGCAATACACCCTAACCATAAAGGGAACTTGGGATTTCAGAATTCCATCCCTTGAGACCTGGAATGCAAGGTCTCCAGATTAAGGAATCTGGAGCCACAAGGCAAGACTCTCACTGTCTTCCAGAAGGTATGGAGCTGCACAAAAGCCCTAAATCAGGGGAAACCTGCACAGCCCCCGATGTCACACCAATTTTGGACTCCACCCTGGACACTAATACGCAGTCTGACACAACCTGAATCCCGTCCTCCAATAAGCCACCGGAACAGCTGGTCCCAGGGCCAGCAGTTCAGAACTGCCATGCCTATAGGCCCTAATCCTAACCCTAGGTTGATGTTTCAGGCATCCTTATCTATATCCCTCCACTCAAATCCCTCCATTTGGGGGACACTTGAGCCAAAAAACAGAAGTTCTACTGTCCCCCAAAAGTAAACCTTGCCTTTTTGAGCTATGTAAAACTCTCAGAGTTGGAAGAAAACTGTGTAGGCCCAGAGGCCACGTCCACCTTGCAGGTGCCCTGGACACAAACACCCATCGTGTTCCTTCACCTGAGCCCCATTTTCAACACAGCCCCACGGGTAGCTCACCCCAGAGTCAGGATATAAGGACTACCATGCCACTAGGAAGTAACTCTTATCGTAGGTTGGGTTTTCAGGCATCCATACGTGCAACCCTGCTCTCAAATCCCGCCATATGAGGGAGCCCTGGGATATAAAACAGGACACCACCCATCCCCCAGAATAGACCAAATTATTTGTAACTGTGCAAAAACCCCAGAGGGGGAAAAAACTCCATGGCCCCATGAGGCCACACCCACATTTTGCAGATCACATGGACACAAACTCCAGCCTGAGCGACCTCCTGACACTTACCTTAACCTGAAATCCATGGGAGCTCGGCTCAGCATCTGTCGATTGGGCCTGCCATGCCCTAGGCCCTATCACTAACCCTAGTATGGCTCTTCAGACGTCCATCCCTAGAGTCCTGGCTCACAAGCCCTCCAGACAGAGAACTCCAGAGCCATACCAGGGGACTCTGCCTATCTCCAGAAGGATGCCATGCTCAATGGAGCTGCACAAAACCCCCAGACATGGAGAAACCTCCATGTGTAAAAGATCACAACCTTTGGTGGAACCCGACCCCGGATCCTAAAACACATCCTGTCCCTCAGCCTTAGTCCTGACTTCCAGTCAGCCACTCAAGTAGCTGGCCCTAGAGGCAGCAGATAGGACTGCCATGCCCCAGTGCCCAATGCTAACCCTTGGTTGGGTTTTCAGGGTTCCATACCCAGAGCCCTGATCTCAAATCCTTTATATGGGGATCCCTGAGCCATACAACAGGACTCCAACTCTCTCTGAGAATGAAACCATGCTATTTGAATCTGCACAAAACTCCCAGAGCAGGAGAAACCTCCATGGACCCAGGAGGCCACCCACACATTCGACAGCCCTAGTGGACCCAAATTCTAGTCTGGTCTGAGCGAATGCCTGACACGCGCCCTAACATCAGAGTTTTCGGAGCTTGCTTCAGAATCTGCAGATCGTGGACTCATGCCTAGACCCTAACCTTACACCGATCTTGGATTTTTAGAATTCCATTCCTTGAGTCCTGGAGTGTAAGGACTCCAGACTGTTGACTCCAGGGCCACACCACAGGGCTCTCCATTCTCTCCAGAAGGAAACTGTGCCCAATGGAGCTGCACAAAATGCCTATATCTGGGGAAACATGCACGGTGCACAATGCCAGTCTGACACAATGAAGTCTGACCAATGAAGTCTGACACAATCTGTGTCCCGTTGACTCCAGGGCCACACCACAGGGCTCTCCATTCTCTCCAGAAGGAAACTGTGCACAATGGAGCTGCACAAAATGCCTAGATCTGGGGAAACATTCACGGTGCACAATGCCAGTCTGACACAATGAAGTCTGACCAATGAAGTCTGACACAATCTGTGTCCCGTACTCTAATCAGCCACCGGTACCGCTGGCCCCAGAGCCAGCATATCGGACCTGTAATGCCACTAGGCCCTATTCCTAACCCTTGGCTGGGTTTTGAGGCATCCACAACCAGTACCCTCCTCTTGAATCCCTCCATATGGGAGAACCCTGAGCAACAAAAAAGAACTCCTCCTGACCACCAGAAGGAAACAATGCTTTTTGGAGCTATGTAAAACCCTCAGAGTTGGAAGAAAACTGTGTTGCCCCTGAGGCCATGCCCACATAGCAGGCTGCCCTGGGCACAAACACTCATTGTGACCCTTAGCCTGAGCACCATTTTCAAAAAAACCCAAAGGGTAGCTCACTCCAGAGCCAGGATATAAGGACTGACATGCCACTAGGACCTAACCCTTATTGTAGCTTGGGTTTTCAGGCATCTATACGTGGAACACTGCTCTCAAATCCCTCCATGTGGATGACCCCTGAGCGATAAAACTGGACACCACCTACCACCAGAATAGAACAATGTGTTCAGAACTGTGCACAAACCCCAGAGCAGGAGAATCCTCCAAGGCTGCATGAGGCCATCTCACATTCAGTGGATGGCATGGACACAAATTTCAGCCTGAACGACTGCCTGACCCTTGCTTTAAATTTGATTCTCAGGAATCTCGCCAGGCCTGCCATGCCTTAGGCCCAAACTGTAGACCTAGATTGGGTTTTCAGACTTCTGTCCTCAGAGTTCTTGTCCACAAGCCAGAGTTGGCAGGTTGGACCTGATATGACCCTAGGCCCTATATCTAACCCTATGCTGTGTTTTTAGGCATCCATACCCAGAGACCTGCTCATGAATCCCTCTAAATGGGGAACCCTAGAGCCATACAAGAAGACTCCACCTGTCTCCTAGAATGAAACCTTGCTCTTCGGCATTGTGCAGAACCCCAAATGCAGGAGAAACCTCCATGTCCAAAGGATGCCATCTCAATTTATGGTAGCCCTAGTGGTCACAAATTGTAGTCTGAGCGAATATCTGACATTGGCCTTAAGCTTAGATCCTAAGGAGCTCAACTCAGCATCTGCAGATCAGACCTGCCCTGCCCTAGGACCTTTTCCAAACCCTAGCTTGGGTGTTCAGACTTCTTTCCCCAGAGTCCTGGCTCACCGGCCTTCCGGACTGGGGACTCAGAAGCCGTACCACAGGACTCTCCCTGCCCTTCATAAGGAAGTCATGCCCTATGGCGCTGTACAAAACCCCCCCGAGTAGGAGAAACATGCATGGCCTCTGAGGCCACACCATTTAAGAAGCTCTCTCTGGATGCTAATACATATTCTGTCACTTGTCCTGAGATAAGACCTCCACCCTGCCACCCACGTAGCTAGCCCAAGAGCTAGCAAATCAGACCTACCTGCCCCAGTCCCTAATTCTAACCCTAGCTGTGTTTTCAGGTATCTGTATTCAGGGGTCAACTTTCAAATCCCTCCATAGGAGAGATTCCTGAACCAGAAAACAGGACTTCTCCTGCTCTCCTAAAGGGATTCCTGTGGTTTGAAGCTGTGTAAAATTCTCAGAGTAAGAGACATCTGCATGGCCCAGGCCTCCCGCAATTTCGGAAGACTCACTGAACACAAGCCAATTTGTGAACCTCAGCCTGAGCTGCGTTTACAACTCAGTCCCGAAGGTAGGTCCCTCCAGAAACAGATGATCAGAAAAGCCATGCCGCTAGGCCATAATCCTAACCCTAGATTGTATTTTTAGGAATTCATTCCCAGAGCCTTGGCTCGAAACCCTCCATATGGGTGACCCCTGAGACATAATACAGGACTCCTCATATCCCGCAGAATAAAACCTTGCTAATTGGAGCTGCGCAAAATCAGCATGGCTGTAGTAACCTCCATGGTCACATGAGGCCATCCCATATTTGGTAGAAACCCTGGACAGAAATTCCAGCCTGAGTGAACACCTGACACTCACCCTAAATTCACAATCCATGGAGCCTGCCTCAGCATCTGTAGGTTGAGTAAACCATGCCCTAGGCCTTAACCCTAACCCTAGCTTGGGTTTTCAGATGTCTGTCCCAAGAGTCCTGGCCCACAAGTACTCCAGATACAGAACTCAGGAACCACACAATATGACTCGGCATGCCCTCCAGAAGGAAATTGTGCCCTGTGGAGCAGCACAAAACCCCAACATTATGGAAACGTGCACGGCCCCTGATGCCACCCCAATTTAGTATACCACTATGGACACTAATTCACAGTCTGACACAACCTGAGTCCTGCTTTCCAATCAGCCACTGGGACAGCAGATCAGTCCGACCAAGTCCTACCAGTCCCAGAGCCAGCAGATCAGTCCTACCAAGCCCCTAGGCCCCGATCCTAACCCTAGGTTGGGTTGTCAGGCATCCATACCCAGAACCCTGTTCATGAATCCCTTCTTATGGTGGGCACCTGAGCCATCAAACTGGACTCCTGTCCAGTAAAATAAATCTTGCTAATTGGAGCGACACAAAACCAACAGGGTGGTAATAACCTCCATGGCCACATGAAGTTTCCCCCATATTTGGCAGAATGCATGGACACAAAGTTCAGCCTGAGCCAATGCCTGGCACACACCTTAAATTTACATCACAAGGAGCTTGCCTCAGCATCTGCAGATCTGGCCAGCCATGCCCTGCCTAGGGCCTCCTAACCCGAACACTAGCTTGGGTTTTTAAACTTCCATCCCAAGAGTCGTTGCCCACAAACCCTCTAGAGAGAGAACTCTGGAA
>PJEN01024286.1:0-18327 GCA_004024605.1 Pteronura brasiliensis
TTTTTTTTTTTTTTTTTTTTTTTTGACAGACAGAGATCGCAAGTAGGCAGAGAGGCAGGCAGAGAGAGAGAAGAGGAAGCAGGCTCCCTGCTGAGCAGAGAGCCCGACTCTGGGTTTGATCCCAGGACCCTGGGATCATGACCTGAGCCGAAGGCAGAGGCTTTAACCCACTGAGCCACCCAGGCGCCCCTCACATGCTTTTTAGATTAAGGCAGGAAAGATGACACGGTTTGAGGAGTCTCATGCTAAGTACACTTGAGGCTGTGGGAAAAGAGGAAAGGGAAGGAGCCCAGCAGAGGGGGAGGTGACGGAAACCAGAAAACACTGGGTTTTGCAGGTTTGGCAGGAAGGGTGGCTCATTGGTCTGTGGATTTTGGAAGTCTCCTTCTGCCGCTATCTTCCCTTTAAAATGCTCTCTTGGCCAATGAGTCCACGTTTCTGCTTCCAACCTAGAGGGAGGGACCTGTGAGGTGTGTCCAGAGAGACCAGCCTTGTTCTAGCGAACAGTCCAGAACAACCCATGTGCCCGCCAACAGAGGAACAGTTAGATAGACTAGGGCACAGTCATATGTTGCTGGTTAAAAAGAAGGAGAGTCAACTACAATTTTGGCTTTGGAAAGTTCTCCAAGGTCTATTGTTAAGGGTAAAAATAGACAACTGTTTTTTGGAAAGAAAAAGAAGATCATATCATGAAATTATATGGAGTTACGGACCCAAGACTGTGAGTGTGTAGAAACACACCAAGGTGATCAGGTGAGCAAATCTTAGATTGCATGCAGGTCTTTTGTAATTTAGAAATAAATAACAATTTTTAACAATAATCAAGAGATGCAATGCTTGTTGACAAGATATTATCTGTGGCCCTTCACCTGCCATTAGTGTCTGACCTCCAAAAGGCCCCGTTATGGACCTGAAGGCCCCTTGGCCAGAGCCTCACAGTCTAAAACAAAATCCTCTAAGGACCAGTTTAGACTGAACCAAGGTTGGGGGGCATGGGTGACTCAGTCGGTTAAGTGCCTGACTCTTGAGTTCAACTCAGATCACCATCTCAGTGTCATGAGATCAAGGCCCTCGTTGGGCTCTGTGCTCAGCGGGGAGCTGCTTGAGATTCTCTCTCTCCTTCTCCCTCCTGTCTCTACGCCCCCCTCTCTCAAATAAATACATAAATCTTAAAAAAGAAAGAAAGAGGGGCGCCTGGGTGGCTCAGTGGGTTAAGCCTCTGCCTTCGGCTCAGGTCATGATCTCAGGGTCCTGGGATTGAGCCCCGCATCGGGCTCTCTGCTCAGCATGGAGCCTGCTTCCTCCTCTCTCTCTCTGCCTGCCTCTCTGCCTACTTGTGATCTCTGTCTGTCAAATAAATAAATAAAATTTAAAAAAAAGAAAGAAAGAAAGAAATATCGAGCCAAGGTTTTCTTGCCCAGGGACGTTCATGACGGCAGTCATTAGATTTTGCTCTCAAACACAGCTGAGCAGCATAAGACAACAGCCCTTCCTCTAGCTCATGACCCTGAGAGTTCCTGTATGAGGCCGGGCTCCGCTGTAGGTCCTCGGCAAGAAACCTAGGGCCTGAGGGTCCTGGGCTGCGGACTGGGGTGGGCGGGGCCATGGAGGTGGCAGGGCTGGTCTCCATCAGCCAGCAGGTGAGCAGAGTTTCCAGATGCTGCAAGACCTTTTGGAGCCTAGGCTCAGAGCTGGCCAAATAACACCTTCTCTGCATTGTGTTGCTCAAAGCAGGTCCCGAGCCTGGATTCAAGCCAGGCTGGGAGGAGCTGCAGGGGCCCCTGGGAAAGGGGGGTGGGGTGGGAGGATGATGAGAGGGGAGACTTGGCGCCACGTTTGCTGTCAGTCAACCATGTGACCAAGATAAGCTTCCAGGTGTGTTTCTGAAGCCAGAGCAGGCAGAATAGAATGGAAAGCATTTCTCAGAGCTATTTCTGATAAGTGCTTTTTTCCAACCAAGGGCATCTCGGTGGAGGTTAAGGTCTGGTCTTGATGGCTCTGATCAAAGCTAGCAGAAGCATCATTGCTATATTAAAGGACCCTGGAGATTGATTGTCACTATATCCCCCCCCCGGCCCCCGCTCATTAATTTTCATATCCTCATCCCCTAGCCGGGTCCCCGCGCGTCGGTTTAATGCACGGATGCGCGAACTCCAATTACCATCATTTCTTGAGAGCAGATATGATTGTAGGCTGATTGCTGAGCTGGGAGATTTTGTGTTCATGCTTTATATGTCTGTACATAGGTATAAGCGTGACTTCAAAAAAAAAAAAAAAAACCAACAGCCTTTATTTTCTGCTCCCAATGACAAAATACTAGTTCATTGTACAAATTTTGGAAAATATAAAAGAAGGAAAAACAAATTAACCTTAATCAGACTACCCAGAAACAACCAGTACCCTCTTGTGTGGTATATCCTTGTAGCTGTGTGCACAAATTCATGGGGAGTGTGTGTGCGCGCATGCATGCGTACACGTGTATACACTTGTGCATGTGCGTGTGTATACATGTGTGTGCACGTTTGTGCATGTGCGTGTGAGCGACTGAGGCCAGTGGATTTGCTGGCAGAACAGGCTGCTGTTGCCTGGAGTCCCTGCAGGTCCAGCCTCCCACCCGCTTCCAAGGCATGCTCTGTTCCCCTCCCTTGGGTCCTGGGACTCACTCCCTTGGTGGTGTACTTTCCTCTACGTTTTTTGTTAGTCGTTTCTGACCTTGGAAAAGGGGAGTGCAGAGATTGAAGCTTGTTGGAGCAGATCTAGAGACTCTCTCTTTGCCTGTACATATAAGGACGCCAAGGACCCGGAGAGGGCAAGGGTCTAGCTCAGAGCCAGCCATGAGGCTTCGGGCAGAATGGGGATGCTTGACTTCATCTCCACAGCAAACCCAGAAGGAAAAGGGCCCTGAATTTCACCAGTTTGGACACAGAGGTGGCAACTAGGCAGGGAGCCTCTGCCTGCGCCACTCCCTTGCTCCACTGGGAATCTCTTCCAGGGACCCTCCTCTCCCTGCCCACTCCAGATCCGCCTCCCTGTGCTCCCGGAGCCGTGGGTAATGGGAGCATGCATTCCTAGACGTCTGCTAGCTTCCCCTGTCCCCTCCTTCTCATCTTTACTGGAACAACACCTTCTCACAAGCCTCTGAAATTGTCACCCCCATATCCACACCACACGTGTACCCTGCCCACATGCCCCCTGCTCGGCTTCCTCCCACTAGTAGACCTGCTCTGCATTTTCTGTGTCTCTCATCTGATTCCACCGGAATGACAGCAGGTCTGTTTGGGGGTGTGTGTGGCCGGGGGGCTCTGTTAAAATGGGCATTATCTGAATTTATATATTCTAAAAGTGTTATAATGGGAAAGCCCTCTGGAATTTTCACATTGGTCCGGTTCAGTTTGATAATGGTCAGAATCCCGGGGTTGGGAGATCAGGCTTTGCACCCAGATCACGGGCATCTCGGCAAAGGGCCATCTGCAGGCTGCAAGCATAATGGGGCCTGCCACGCGAAGTGGAGGGAGCACCCCCTGTGGTAGGGGCCCAGGGCACCGCGAGGAGCACAGAAGCCATCATGTCTGCGGGGAGGTCTGATGGTGCAGGCCAACCTTGTGAGGTAGGCAGAGGATGGTGGCATTCTGAGCAAAGAGTTACCTTTGCACCAGAACAGAGTCATAACTGAGCTGTGTGGAGGGAAGGCAGTCCATCTGTGGTTTCAGGAACGTAAGGGAAAGGGTGCCATGCGCACTAGTTGGCTTGGCTCCCGCTGTCCTGACGAGCATCGCAGGCCCAGAGGGAGGAAATTCAATAGCACACATTGACTTCCTCGTGGTTCTGGAAGTCCTACATTGGCAGGGTTGGTTTCCTCCAAGGCCTCTCTCCAGGGTGTGCAGATGGCCGTCTTCTCCGTGTCCTCGAGGGGTTGGCCATCTGAGTGTGTCTGTGTCCTAGTAAGGACACAGGTCAGACTGCAGAGGGCGTGTCCCTTGAACCTTGTTTTAACTTAATCACCTCTTGAAAGGCCCTGGGTCCAAACACTGTCATATCCTGAGGTACTGGGGGTTAGGACTTCAGCCTAAGATTTTGTGGGGGCCACAGCTTAGCACCTCACACAAGAGTGAGTTAGGTGAGTGTGGCCAGCTTGGGGGGCTGTGGCCAGCTCTGTGGGCTTTCTCCCCAGGGGTTATTGAGGGAGGAAAGTGTCAACAGGTTCTGTGGTCCAACCCTGAATTCAGAAGCACTCAGATTGGTCTCTGAGGTTCCTTTGAACGCCAAGTGCCTCTTCTTGGTGTAGAGGGAAAAAGTTCCGAGGCCACGGAAGGCAGGCATGTTTTTATGGAAGAAAGGACTAAAATCACCCTCTGTATGCCACACCAGTGGGAGTCACAAAGTATGGCCACAAGTTGTTTGATATTTGCTTCCAATTACTTTTAACAAATGGCATTTGGGAGAACACTTCTGAATCTTCTCACGAGTTACTCTTTACTCTGTGTCAAACCTTTGGGGCCCCTTCCCTCATGAAATCCTGCTCCTGCCGGGAATGCGCCCCCTTTCTGGGCTATAACTGAGTGACAGGCTCAAGAGTCTGTGAGCCAGTTCCAGGAACCTCGGGTGTGGGACAGGGCTCCAGCCCCAACAGTTTCTGGGTGTTTCCTTTGAGACAGTCTTTGAGGAAATGGAGAGGTGTCATCGTGGAAGCTGGTGTCCTCAGGGAGCCTGGGACCGTGTGTCCTAAGTCTTTGGACAGCCACCTGATGAAACATACCTCTGACTGCCCATTTGGGGCCAGGCTGGCTTTGAGAGACTGCAGCCAGTTCACCTGGAGTGAACCTCTCGTTTGTGATCCAATGAACCGCAGTCTCTGATTCTGGTTAGTTCTCTTACTCCTGAGAATTTGCTGTAGGTCTGGTACTTTCTAAGCACCCTGCCCCGAGGGGCACACCATCTCTTGGGGAGGGGGGTGTGGTTCTACAGCATGGAGTCTAATTACACTGCGGAGTGGGGACACTGGGACCGGGGAGCCTGAGCGCACGGGGAGAAACTGAGGGCCTTCTAGGGGACAGGCAAGATGAGCCAACTTCTACAAAGATCGAGGGGGTGGGGAGGGGATGACAAAGGACCCTCCAGGCCAGCGAGATGGGAGGACACGGCATATCTGTGGGCTTAGGTAGGGGAGAGTTTCACTCTCAGAAGGAGGGTGGCCACCGTCTGCACAGGGGTGATGAGCAGCTCAGACACACCTGGAAAACCGTAGCAACAGTGATGTGTGGGGCTCCCATAGGAGAAAACTCAGTGCAAGTGTTCACCTGTATCTTGGTTCGGGTTTTTTTCCCTGAAGCAGAGTGAGGAAGACTTTCCCACTTGAGCAGGACTTGGGTTCATGTCAGCAATCCCAGGAGCCCTGTCTCTTCTGCCCGGCTCCGCCCTGCTGTCACATTAGCCATTTCCACCTGTTCCCGTCCGGGCCACTCTCTCCCAAGCTCCTGGCTGCCAGGTGTCCCCTTCTATTTGAACTCTGAAAAGTAACAAGCACTTTTGTTAACACAGTGGGCAAATATAGGCAGTTTCACAGCTGGTCTTTTTTTTTTTTTTTTTTTTTTAGATTTTTTATTTATTTATTTGACAGACAGAGATCACAAGTAGGCAGAGAGGCAGGCAGAAGAGAGGAGGAAGCAGGCTCCCCGCTGAGCAGAGAGCCCGATGTGGAGTTCGATCCCAGGACCCTGAGATCATGACCCGAGCCGAAGGCAGAGGCTTTAACCCACTGAGCCACCCAGCTGCCCCAAGATTTTATTTATTTATTTATTTGACAGATAGAGATCACAAGCAGGCAGAGAGAGAGAGGAAGGGAAGCAGGCTCCCTGCTGAGCAGAGAGCCTAATGTGGGGTTCGATCCCAGGACCCTGGGACCATGACCCGAGCCGAAGGCAGAGGCTTTAACCCACTAAGCCGCCCAGGCGCCCCCACAGCTGGTCTTTTAAGAAGTCAGTGCCCTACTTAGCCTTCTCCGTTCAGCCTCAGTGGCCCACCTGGCCCCGCTCACGGAGAGAGTTTCTGACAACCATCTCTGGAGGGGAGCTCGCTCTGGGCGAGGCACACCTGTCCAGCCGTGCTCGGCCCGAGGAAGGAAGGCTGTGCTGGGGAGGCTGGACAGACACCCTGCTGCCAACAGCTGCCTCTACCTGCTCCCTTGTGTAACCTTCAGCCACCTGCCAGCTGGATATACCTGTCCCCAAGGGCGGTTTTAACCCATGAGAAACCGGGACCACAGCAGCAAGGTGGCCAGCCCCCACGCTCCCCCAGCTACAAAGTAGGAGTCAGGATTTGAACCCAGACCCCTTCTGTGGTCTTCCAGGAGCTCTGCCAGCCAGTGGGTTTGCAGAATGCAGTCACATACATTAGTCAAAACATAGTCTGTTTAATCTGTCCCCTACCAAAAATCTAGGCGGTCTGAAGGACATGGAGAAAAATAGTTTTAACATGAAATATTCTGCGAAGGCCACGTCAGGTCAGGAATCTGCCCAATTTGGCACGTTGTCGCCCATCCCTCTGACCTTTTGCCCTTTTCCTGCCTCTAAATATATGAAGGTTTTTAAAAATACATTTAATATTTTTCTGAAGTCTCAAACCCTTGGGGTTGCTGATCTCATGGAGTACTCTCATGGCATGCTGTAATTTGCCTCAAGCATTATTCAGAATTTGCAGAGCGTCCTGTTATTTTTTTCACACAGACTTTTTATTCCTTGATCTCATTGCATCCTGGAAATTTCCGAGCGTGAACGCCTTGCCCCACCCCACAGCTGTTGCCTGTTTTTATAAACTTTCTGTATATTCGACGTTCGTCGGAAAGATCTGGGTGAAAGGTCTGGCATTTCTGGATGATTTGGGCTAACCCAGGATCTGTTTGGGAGGCAGAAGACGAACAGGAGGACGGCCCCCACAGGCATGACACGTGGGAGAGTGATCGCTAATTCCAGAGTGGGAACCAGCCTCCCTTGGCTCTCCAAAACCGAGCTGTCATCTTACGGTGTGATGCAAGAGAGATATCCTCGTGCTAGACGCCAAGAACCTGAGTTATGACACTTTTTGTCATGCTGTTTTCTCTTATTTATACAGTGGAGAGTAGGATGTTTTCAAATAAGCCCTCTAAACATGAAATCCTGAAAGTGCATTATTTGTAAAATGCTACACCGTTAACAGCCTTTTAACTGGTTACATTATAAAGCATGTTGTAACAGCTTAAAAAAAAAAAAAAAACTGAGCCAAAATGTGTTTCCATTGCCCATATGCTGAATGCTGGCATCTTTATACCTTTTTCAAGCTGTTGTCAATTAGTAAAGAAATTAATTTCCGTCTTCAGGTCCTTTGTAAAGTTGAGTGTGTGCTTGGATGCTGTGGAGAGCTAGAATGGAAGGCGGTTTCCTTCGGTGGAAGGGAACTCGGTGCACTGCTAGCCAGGGGCCAAAATGCTGTTCTCAGCGTCCGTGCAAGGAAGCCTGGACCGGCAGCAAACACAAGAGGAGGAAATGGCTTTTGTTGAGGGAAACAAACTGTTTTTCAAGCCAGCAAGCTGTGATCTTGGACTTTTTGCCATATGCACGTTTTGTAAAAAGAGAAAGAGCAAGAGACAAGGAGCAGGACCTCCCTGGTCACATGTTCTTCCTTGCCCTGGCTGGGGATAGACGCCTCCTCACCGGGATCACGTCGCCTCTGTGGTTCCTGGGCCGTAGGACTTTGAATCCCGCTTTGTTCCCACACTCTGCTCTTGGAACCTAACAAGGACATTTTTAGCAAGAGAGGCATGTGTAGGCTGATGACCATTTTTTTACCCGCCTTGGGTGGCAGCAAATGGCCTTCAGCCTTAGGCTACTGTTCCTTTACTTTTCATTTGTCATTGGTCTTCCATTCTTACCCTTTGGTAGCTACTATTGCTAAGGGGGCTTCTGCTACTCGATGCCACAGGAGCGCAGAAAGCAAGTTAGACCTTCATTGCAAAACAGGCTTTGAGACCATGATCTCTAAAGTAGGAAGGAAAAATTAAAGCCCTGAGGTTAACACTGGGAGCAGACAGCACAGTCTGGGGAAATCTTCTGGAACTGGAAGACTGTGGCTCTGAGCCTCTGAGCTGGATTTCTGTCACCTCACCTTACGGTGCATTCAATATAGCTGCCTGCCCCAGAGCTTCCAAATGAGTCAACCCTGGGCCTGGATGATTTTATGAACCACTGTTTGGGTCCCCTTTATATCCTATGCTCACTCCCCACCAAAAGCAGAGAAGAAAAAAACATGACTGGAGCTCCATGTTCTTCAGACCAAAATGATAGCTTCCCCTGGGGTACCTGCGTGGAAACCAAGTGAATTTCTACCTCCCATGTAATAAACAAAGACCCAGCTCCCTGTGCAGACAAGGATGTGATGAAACTCACACTTCCGGACTTTGTGGGGGATGAGGAAAACTTCCCATTTAGAAAAGCATTTTTGGTTTCTACGAATGGGGACTCCCCCAAATATTCCTATCTTTTGGTCCAGAAACCCCATCTTGGCAAGTTAATCCCAACAATTCTATAAACAACTGTAACAAGATGTTCACCCCAGTGTTACTGATAACACCAAAGATTGACAGCACTCTCAATGCCTTGCCATTGAAAATAGTTGAGTCCTGATTTGACCCCTTGCTGGGATAGCAGGCAGTCAGTAGAAATCACAAGTACAAATTAGGTAACAATGCAAGGGGGGATATTCATATATCATATATAAAATTACAAGTCAACTTTAGGTTCCCAGTCCCCAGCCAAGAACGGGCACACAGCAGGTGCTTAGGAAATACTTACTTGGTTGAAATGAGCTATGTTTCCATCTTCCTGCAGCAGCACTGTTAGAGAAGTCCAGGTTGGTTCACAGGACTGACCTCCACCCCAATCAGGCCCTGGCACCCATGGCCCTGGGGACTGGAAGTGGGGTCGAATTCACTCCCTTGCTGGAGTGTAATTGCTGGAAATCACATCCAAGGCCACCTTCTCCTAAACCTTCTGCCCCTTTGTAAGTCACATCCTAGGTGGCCCAGCAGGAGGCCTGTGCCTGACGAAGAGCAAGGCACCTGCATCCCAGGCTGGGAAGAGCCTGAGAAGCCCGTGCCAGCCTGCCCTGGCCCTGCCGGGGTTCATGTCCAGAGTCGCATGCAAGGCAGGCGGCCTCCCAGGGGCCGTAGGGAATAGAATGATTCTGTGGGTTGTTAAAAACATAAGCGGTGAGCTCTTTAGGCAGCCTGCCACAATTTGAGGTTTTTCTCCCAGCAATGCGTCCCAGATGTCTTCCCAGGTCAGTTCACACGGTTCATGTTGGCAAGCTGTTGAAATGAGACCAAACTTTAATAATGCTCATTTCTGGTTGGCAAGGGCAGGAATGTTTTGTTGTTTTCCATTCGTTTGTTCGTGTGGTTTCATATTTCTGCAGCCAGTACTTACTGGTGACTTCCTCTGTGCCCAGCACTGACCCCAGCACTTTACGTAGATGATCGCCATTAATCTTACCAACAATCCAAGTCGGGTGGGGCTACGATTACCCGCACTTTACAGCTCCAAGGAGTTGAAAACCTTGCATGATGCCTTGCTAGAATGAAGCCAAATTTCACCTGAGGAAGTCTAACCCCAGAGTTGCTCCCCCACCCCTGACCCCACACTCCATGGCTACCTCCATGCTTGTCTGGTTTTCCTCAGATAGCTGCCTTGAACATGTATTACTGTAAGTTTAACTGATGCTTATGGCTGGCGGCTTCTGCCCAAGGCCTCCCTTTGCCTCATCCCTTATTCTGACAAGACCGAGTTGGTGGGGGGATGCCTGAGGCCGGATTCCAGGGCCCCCAGCCTCCACCATTACCATGTGGGACCCCCACCCTGCTTGCTCCTTGGGAGGGGGAGACTTGGTTCGGGAAACAAAGCTTCCTGGGGTGTGGCTTGCCCTCACATCTGCTTGAGGAATCCACAGGAAAGATCTAAGTCATCGTTTACAAATTTCCAGGGATCACAGGCACTTCTGACATCATTCCCCCTTGCTAACGCCTTGGGCCATGTTAGTACAGAGTGAATGCCGGGTTTGAGGAGCAGAGGACCTCCCTGCATCCTGGAGGGGGTCAGTGATGTGCTGGAATAAAAAATGACACAGCAGATGTCCCAGTTCAAAGAACGCAGGGCAGCTTTGGGTCCAGACCCCGTCCTCATAATAATGTGATCGTGACAGTAGGTATTTATTGAGCCCACCTGCACACCCCCACATAGTGCCAACCACCTTACACTCGGGCTCTCACTCCATCCTCATGGCACCCCATGGAGTGGGGTCCATGAGTGTCCCTTATAGCAGGCGAGGAAGCTGAGCCTTTGGGGGTGAAGTCACCTGTTCCAGGTCACATGGAGGCTGAGCTAACTCCAGCCCTCCACCCTTAACCCCAGTCCTCTAGTGCCCGGCCCTCTCTGGCTTTTGCCTCCTCGTCTTGCACTGGACAGTGATCCTCCGAGTTAGTGTTCTTATTACCACAGCACAGGAGTCACAGTGCAGGAGGCTGGCTCATGAGAAAACTTGACAAATGAGTCTCTTTTTGCCTTCGTACCGTCTTAGGTCCACATCTTGAATTTGCACCCCACTTACTTCGTGGGGCTGAGAACCCCCGCTTCCTGCCTTCTCTGAAAGCTCTGGGACAGTGACGGTCTTGGGGACTTGTCCCTCTCCGAGGCTTTCCGTAAGCTCCGCTTTGTATATATTAAAAGTGGAGCCGCTTCGTATATATTAAAAGTGGAGCATCTCACATCTTGGCGAAATGAATCTGTGCGTGTTTGAAAGCCATGCAGTGTACCATGCGCATCCTTCTTTGTTTTTTCTGAGTAGCCCTCGGTCGAGTTTCCACAGGCGCTGGACTTGGGTCGCTGCGTTTCTGTGTTTTTGTCGTGTTTACCTAACCACGCTCCAAATAAGCTCCAAGCACTGAAGAACATCCCCGGGGGCTTCTGGAATCAGGGAAGGACATGACAGATCTAACTTAATGTTTTGGAAGGGGAAGAGGAGTCTGTGATGTGTGAAACCTGGGGAATTTTAGTTCGTAGGAAACTGAGCTGAAAGGTTATTTCGTATTTCATGTCTAAGAAAGCCATGCTTGTCGCGGGGACGCAGACCAGCTGCCCTCTGTCTCTTTGGAGAGCTGGACAAGACGAAATCCTTATAAGTGTGAGAAATAAAGGTCAGACGTGCTGAAGAGGGCTGGCACAGAAGAGGGCTGAACCCCGAGATAGTTCACGAGTTTTCTCATCTGAAACTCTATGTAGGGCCAGGGTTGGGGCGGGGCGGGTGATAGCATATACTGACGGCCTGCTGTATGCCCAGTAGGTCATACCATTTCACTTGTCTCCCCAACACCTGCAGGAGATGGATACACACTTTACCCATTTTACACCTGGGCAAGTAATCAAGATAACCACCATCATAAACTTTGTGTTCCCTTCCCTCCCTTTGCTATTTTATGCTTTTATCACATAGGCATGGCACTCTCAAAGAGTACATTGTTTGCTTTTGCTGGGAGGTTTTGTTATTTTTTTGTTTTTTAGCTTTATAGGAAATGGCTGATCGGCACAGTTATGCCATCTTCTGTGACTTGCTTTTGTTCACCTTATATTTTGTTGTCTAAGTTTCGTTCATGTTGCTACACGTAGCTTTAGCTCATTCAAGCTTATTCATCTGACTGTAGCAGATCCCTTTTGCTACAATATATCCATCTCTGGCTATGATCAGGCTGCTACAGCCCTATGCCTGTCTCCTGGGGGGTGCACAAGAATTTCTCTCGGGCGTGTTTATACCTGGGGTGGAATCGTTGGGTTGTAGAGTACAGAATTTCCACCCTATGAGATGCCAAAATGTTTTCCAAAGTGGCTGTACCAGTGTCTCTCCTTCCTATGATACATACGAGTTAATGATTCCATTAGACTTAGAAGTGGGGGCCTCGAGAGGGCCTTCACCTTGCTCCTAACAGTGTCCGTTCCACCCTGGCAGTCAGCAACAGCCAATTCTCCCTCTGGGTTTGAGGGGCTGTGACGCTCACATCTCGCTCCGGCTGGTTGAGGCATATGACTTGCAAGGCCAGAGGCTCCACGATGATCAGTGATCATCTCTCTGGTCGGCCTGACCACACACCTTGTAAGCACCCCTCCAACCCCCGCCAGCCCGGTGCTTGCTGACCTCCAGAGGGTTAGCCAGGAATGCAGGGCCAATACCCTAATTGTCGTGGGAGGAAGTGCCTGTTCTCTCACCAATGGATGTCCCCAGGGAAACCAGAGCCTAGGCTCCGAGTTAACTCCACGTGCCTCCCAAGTCTGCCTTGCCCATGGGAAGAAAGCACCTCCGGAAAATCCAGAACAACGAACTCACAGAACTGCAGTGCATAAACACAACGGCCTGGAAAATAGCTCATTTCACCCTGGATCTCTCTGGGAATTGTGGAGCTGAGCCAAAGCCAAGACCAGAGCCCCTTTCCCTGTGCTTTCATCTTTCCATGGAACTGGTTTCTTTGGCAGGCCACCTGTGTGGCCTGTGGGAAGGTGGGGCCTCCTTGGAGGGCAGGGGGCAGGGCACTTCTGAAGGAGCAGAGGTGAGAAACTGGGAGAGATTTCTGCTTGTACAGAAGTCCTTACACGGGTTAGGGGCTAGGAAAACCAAATTCGTAGGGCACCCCCCCACCCCTCCGCCACAGACACCTCCCTGGAGATGTCCGGGTGCTGCTCTCACAGGACAGATGGCCAAGCTGGGACCCGGGCACCCTGAGGTCTCCTGGAACCCTTGGCCCCATTCTAGACTTTCCGGGCTGACCTGTGCCTTTCAGAAGCCACAGGGACTGCGGGAAAACACTGGTCTGATGTTAACACCTGTAGTCACACGCCTGCATTTTAAATAACACAAGCCAGGGGAGGGTAAGTTGTGGCTGGCTAGCTCTGCCACACTGAGGCTTCCTGTGGACTTTGCAGCTTCTGTGGGTCTCTTGGTCAGCAGGGGAAGTAGGTGCTGCTGCAGGCCAGCCCTGGAGCTGAGGGCTGCCCTCCTCCAAGTGTGAGCCTGGTGGGTGGAGGCAGAACCAGAGACCAGGACCAGGACCTCAGGCAGGACCCTGTATCTTCCTTCATTAAGGAAAGTCTCCAGTTTGCTGTGTCTTCCATCTGCACCCCCTATCCAGGGGCCTCTCCCCACCCTGCTGACTCCCTCCTCCACCCGGAGGTGAAGCTTTCCCTTCTAACTCCTGGCAGCCAGAGCAAAGGCCTCGTCAGCCGAACAGGGACGGGTCATCGTGTCCATGCGAACACCTTCGAACACAGTGCTCTCCTAGACATGAGGTCTCCGGTGAGCGTCTGTCGCTGTTTGCTGTGGTTAATTTCGATGTCTCTGCCCAGCCTGCATGTTCCCGCTGTACTCTGCTCTCAAATATTTGGGAAGGCTTGCAACAGATGCTTCCTGGGGCCCATGTTTGCACATCTGCAGGTAGTAACAAGCTCAGCTGCTTGGCAAGTGTGACCCACCCCGTGTGAACCGCAGCTGATGGGCCACTCCTGGGACTTGCCTCAGGTGCAAGCACCTCCTGACACAAGCCCGGAGGGAAGGTGCCCGCCTTGTGTGCTGGTGGCAGTTTCTTTACCCAGTGAGGAAGGGCTTTTCTCTTCATTCCACTGCCTTCCGAGCTCCCGCTTCCTGCCCACGTTTTCCACAGAGGTGACAATGAAAGACACTGGATGTGGAGTCTGGACCTGACTCACCATGGCACCGAGCTCCATCCAGTCGGCCAGAGGGTCCCTTTCCTCTGCTGGAAAGTGGGGTGCTGGAACCCTAACTCGCAGTCGTGAGGATCACAGGGAATAAACTGGGAAAAGGGTTTTGTAAATGATAAACAGCCACTCAAACATCGGGTGCTGTTATTCCCACTTTGTGAGCCTTTACTCTCTCCTCCCTTACTTCAAGCCATCTTGTCCCAGCGTTTTCTTCTATAAGAAAGTGAATATTGAGTAGGACTGGTTCCCTAATAAAAGGGACATGGGGTATTCCTTTCTTTTTATTCCAACATTAACAGGATCATCAGCCTTCTGAAAAAGGGTTCTTGAAAAGACACAAGGGAAAGGAGAATCTGAGTTGCATGTGCAGACTGTTTGTGGTTCTGGAGGCTCCGTCCGCATGGTGGGAAAGGAAATGGATCACATCCACTGTAGCCGGAGTCGTGGAGTAAAGCTCTTTGATGTGTGGCCATTATGGAAACACTGCCTACAGTTCATTTCAACGGACATTCATCAAGCCCCTCCGTTCTGTCAGGCTTGTGCACAGAGCCCCAAGGAAATACAGGTGACTACAAGGGGATCCCCGCTCCCCAGGACAGCCTGGCAAATATGGGGTACATGCATGCTGAACTTCCTCCTTCGTGTCCTTAGCAAACATCACTCATCACATACAGCACTCTCTTCTGCCCAGGCCAGGCAGACTCTCCTTAGAATCCCCCGCGGCACAGTGCAGTGGGGGACCTCGGGCTACTGTGGGTTCAGAGCACCTTCCAGAAGGGGAGCAGGGCAGTACTGAACCACTTAAAGCCAGGAGAGCTTGCGGCAGGCAGGGAGGCTGGTCAGGAGGCCGTGGCCAGTGAAACCCAACAAGGGCCTCATCCCTTGGGAGCGACTGATTCAAGAGACTCTGCCGCTGGAAATCCAGAAGGAATCGGGGATCAACTAGCCATAGGGACAGAATTAAAGTCAAAGGCAACAGCCTTGTTTGGGCCTGAATGATTTGGAAAGACGATGGGGCCATGAAGCCCCATGTGAATAGGAGAGCCCGTCTAGAAGCAGTTTGAGGAGCCACAGGAAAATCGGGAGTCTTTCCGACCAGATCTGCAGTTCTTGGAAGCATTGGATCCAGAGACTGTGTAGCGAGGAGATGTATACAATTGGAGGAGAGCCAGAGCATGGGAGCCACGGACGGGAACGAGGGCAAGCCGGGGGAGTGCCCAGGGCCTCCTGCACGTAGTCCGTAGAGAGGAGAAGCAGATATTGTAATACTTAATAACAGTCTGCTTACTCCAAGTAAGCAGACTGGCGGAACTGAGCAGAAATCCAGAAATAGACTAGATTCAAGTGAAAATGGGAACTATGGAGTATGACAAGGATGACCTCACAATCCAGTGAAGTAATGAAGGAATTTTGCATGACTTCCATTAAGACATTAAGACCTATCTGCACATTGCAGCTCAATAGGAGTGACAGTTTCACAATATTGTGAGTGTCCTTCAGGCCACTGAGCTGATCACTTAGAAGTGATGCAAGTAAATTTCATGTTATGTACATGTTACTACAAAAAAAGAAATGAAACCGTAAAAGGACTCACAACGTACGACTGACAAAACCCTTTAGAACCTTGAAATGGAGAAAGCCTTTATAACCAAAAATCAAAGTTCAGAAGCCATTAGAAGAAAGGACTTATTATTTGGCCATTTAAAAATAAAAATCGTCCGCACAGCTAAACACAACATAAACAAAGTAAAAGGACAAAAGACCAACTCGTAGAGAAGAAGCTCTTCAATATCAAGACAAAATGCAAGACAGAAAAAAATAAGCAAAGACGTGAATTCTCAGTTCACCACAAAAGAAATACAGCTGGCTCTTGAAGAATGAGAAGATGTTCAAACTACATGTTCTCCCCTATCTTATGGGTAAAAACCCAAATGCCAGTAGACACGCTTTGTTGGCTGAGAGAATGGGTCTTTTCCCATACTTGGGGGATCGAGTCAAGACCGGATATTCCACATGGAGGGGAATTTGGCAGAAACTGCCAAAGTGACACAGGCACGTACCTTTCAGCCGAGCAACCTCATGTCTAGACATACACCCCGAAGATGCCCCTTCACCAAGGTGAATTAGAACACCCCCAGGAGATTTATTACAGCCTGCTGTTAAAGAGACCAGAGCTCGGCTAGCACACAGATAGTTTCCGATGAGAGACTGCTTGCAGAAACTTCCCTTTGCTCACACCAAGGGGTACCTACCACGCATGGCAACGTATTTTTGCAAAAAAGAAATGCTTCGAGAAAAATCCGGAAAATAACTAAAATGATTAACCATAGGGAACAAGAGAGGAGAGGTGGAGTAGATAGGCATAGAAGTAAGACTTCACTGGGTGAACCCTTCTTATAAATTTCTAATCGTTGTACCAGATCAGTGTGTATCTATTCAAGAAAGAAAATTAAATTGAAAACAAAACTTATAGCTGGAAACAAATTTATTTCGAAATTAACAAACGTCATTGTATATCAAATTAGGAACACAAGCCCACGGAGGAAATAATTAGGACATATTTGCAATAACTTGAACTTTAAAGACAAGACTCTGGCATATCATTACTGAAGTATATTCTAAGGATGGCGGGAGGGAGGATGGGGAATTAATGTGGAATGGGTGTTATCAGTCCTTTCCAGCTGCCATGACAAAGTGCCATGGACGGGACATCTTAAACAACAGACATTTATTTACTCGCACACCCGGAGGCTCGAAGCCCGAGACTGAGGTATCGCAGGGCTGGTTTTTCCCAAGTCCTCTCTCCTTGGCCTGCAGGTGGCCATCTTCTTGCTGTGTCCTCCCATGGTCTTTCCACTGTGCACATGCCCTTGACGTCTCTGTGTCCTAATCTCCTCTGCCTATAAGAACAGGGGTCGGATAGGGTTAAGACCCACCAGAACAGTCTCATTTTAATTAAATCGCCTCTTTGAAGGCCCTGTCTCCAAAGGCAGTCCCATTATGAGCCACAGGGGTCTAGGACTTCAACATAAGAGTTTAGGGGTGGTGGGGACACAATTCAGACCATGACAAGGAGTATGGAGTTTCAATTCAGGGACTTTCTGGACGTGGATGGTGGTGACAGCAGCACAACCCGGTGAATGTACTCAAGCCTGCTGAACCAACCGTACACTAAAAAAATAGTTGAGATGGTAAATTGCATGGTATGTATATTTTACCACAATAAAAAAAAATAATAATCAATTTAAGGAGGGAAGAAACCCTCCGGGGGCGAGGGAGCAGAGGGTGCTATTGAGACGGCGACTGCTGGTGGGCTCCTGGCACCACGCGATGGTCAGGGAGGTGGCAGGGCTGGGGCGGGGTGCGCGGTGGACAGCAGGACAGCAGGGCACAGGAGTTTGTCCCCTGCCCAACGAGGTGGGTCCTGAATTTGAGGTGCGGGCAGCCTGTCAGTTCTAAGCATTAAGTCCTTCCCCTTTCTATCTGTGAAATGAGTGTTACCATCGTTACTCCCGTGACAGCTGTCCCCGCAGAGATGGCAGGAAGGGTTTGGGCAGATACCCTGGCTGCGTGGCCCCTGTTCTCTGGGATCTCTTTCTTTTTGTGATTTTCAAAGAGTCGCGTGAGGGGCTTGCAGCCTGGATAAGGAAGCCGCAGTCGCCAGCACGCTGTTTCTATAGCGACTGATGTCCTTCAGAGGGAAAACGTGGAGCGGCCCTAAGAAAAGAACCAGGGGAAACGAACAGCGCAGAAACACGACAGATGATAAGGTCCAGGAGGAAGACACTGTGACCTAGTTTTGCGCGGCTTTGTGGAGACTCTCCTGGCAAACACCTCGGGCTGTTTTATCTCATTGTGTGTTTGTCAGATTGTCATCGCTGAAAGCTGTGAGTGATGTGACAAGATGCAACACTCTGACCCGGTGAAAGTCTAATGTTGAAACACAACTGTGAGGACCAAGGAGCTGGGAAGACCCCAGAAAATTCTGAGCCCCATCAATTTCACTCCCCGCCACTTGGTAGAAAATCAGACCTGTTGAGACTCTGTGCACCTGTTTGTTCTTCCTTCCTTGGAAACAGCCACAAGGAAAGCATCCTGGCTGCGTGGTCAGGCTCTGCAATGTTTATGTCCTTCCTTATCCCACTTCCAGGCTGTGGGATCTTGGGCAAGTTCCTTAACCAGTCTGTGCTTTGACTTCTGAAGCTGTAAAACAGGGAGAGAGCTCCCACATGGGATAGTGGTTGGAAAGAGAGGATTCCATGGGATGATACATTTGGGTCCTCGGTCAAGAGTGGTCGGTAATTGCGGCAGGGAAACCACTGGGCTCAGGTGGCCCACGGCCTCCTGGTAACTGTGATTCTCTCATCTCCCATTCCCTTCCAGTTGGCCACGGACAGAGCGAAGGGGAGAGGATGGTAGTGTCCGACTTCCACGTTTTCATCAGGGATGTGTTACAACACGTGGATATCGTGCAGAAAGACTACCCAGGGCTTCCTGTCTTCCTTCTGGGCCACTCCATGGTAAGCAGACCACAGAAAACCTC
>PJEN01024287.1:0-18326 GCA_004024605.1 Pteronura brasiliensis
AGATTATGCTGAGTGAAATAAGTCAAGCAGAGAGAGTCAATTATCATATGGTTTCACTTATTTGTGGAGCATAACAAATAACATGGAGGACAAGGGGAGATGGAGAGGAGAAGGGAGTTGAGGGAAATTGGAAGGGGAGGTGAACCATGAGAGACTATGGACTCTGAAAAACAACCTGAGGGTTTTGAAGGGGCGGGGGTTGGGAGGTTGGGGGAGCCAGGTGGTGGGTATTAAGGAGGGCATGTATTGCATGGAGCACTGGGTGTGGTGCAAAAGCAATGAATACTGTTATGCTGAAAAGAAATAAAAATTTTAAAAAAAGAGAATGTGATCAGGCTGGAGACTAAAACAAAGCCATATGCTAGATTTTTCTGTTAGAAGAAACTGTACACCAAAATTTGAAAGAAAGAAAAACTTATATGTGTACAAAAAAAGGTTAAATACAATGAAGGGAAAGAATATGACTACAAAAATGAAAACTAAAAAAAAGATTTATAAAAATGTGTTGATAAAATAGTTAAAATAAGTTAAAATGGAAAAGAAGAAACATTTAAAAATAAAATAAGAAAATGAACATAAGGAATAACATGGAGGACATTAGGAGAAGGAAAGGAAAAGTGAATTGGGGCAAGTGGAACAGGGGAGAGATGAACCAAGAGACTGTAGACTCTGACAAACAAACTGAGGGTTTTGTAGAGGAGGGAAGTGGGGGGAGGGGTGAAACTGGTGATGGGTATTAAGGATGGCATGTATTCCATGGAGCACTGGGTGTGGTGCATTAACAATGAATCTTGGAACATTGAAAAATAAAATTAATTTTAAAAGAGAAAAAAAAGAAAATTTAAAAAATTTTACTTTGAAAGACTAAAGGTTCATGGGGGAAAAGCCAAGAATTCTATGTGCTCTATTCCCCTAACTCTGGAGTTTTGCAATTCTCATTGATAGGTAAACTTGATCTTGGCTGGATGCTCTTGTTGGTCATCTGGGCGAGGGTCCTGTTATAGTGATTCTCAAATGTCTTTCCCCCAGTAGATTTACACCACACTCACCGTGGGCCAAGCTAAATAATTCACTTAGTTTTGCTCTCAGTAGCTTTTGTTCCCTTAACATTTTCTGTACAGTTATGAAGGACGAGAATGAAGATGGCAGCCTCCCAATCTCCTACCTGGAGCCAAGAGCTCAGGGCCCCACTCCTCCATGTGCCCTCTGAGAAAAGCAGTCAATTACTCCTGTCTCCCTGGTCTTTGGATGTGCTCTGTGCTCCCCAGGTCTGTGAATGAGAGTTTCTATCTCTGGCACACAGCGATGTTTGGAGTCTCCAAACCTAGCAGATTCCTGCAGTGCACTCCTGCACTGATCCTCCTGGTGGATGATGGGGATCTTGCTGGTTCTGCCCTCTTGTTGGGCCCCTGCTCAGAGATCAGTCTCCTGGTCTTCCCGGTGGAGGAAGGGGAGGGTCTCCCTGGATCTGCCACTTGTGGGGACCCTGCTTGAAGAGCAGTGGTGTGACTATGCCTGGGATCATGGTTTATGGCAACCCCAAGCTAAATGTCCACTCCTGAGCTCCATCTTTGCAGCCAGTGTCCCCAATCCTCTTAGTCATTCTGTTGGGAGGGGTTGTTGAGAGAATATACAGAGTCCAAATATTAACCATTACCCAAGCAAGACGCACCTCTTTTATAGGGAACTTAGGGTTGTCTTCCCCTTGTTCTTCCATCCTGTCTTCTGGTGGAGGGGCCTGCTGTGGAACCCTCTTCGAACATAGTTGCTCTGCCCCTGTGGGAGGGATGGGTTCAGTGAAAATTGATTTTTTTGGCATCCGTCCCTGGTGGCATTCCACATCTCTGGAGGCTTTCCCTGGTGGCATTCCATGTCTCTTCCAAGAATCAAAGTAGTAGTGACCACACAGGAACCTCTGTTCCAGAACAGAGAAATCACAGTCTGTCCATCACTGAGTTGTCCAGGACACCCAGTCTCTGTTTCTGTCTGTGCTGCTAAAAACCACAGCCTCCCTGGTTGTGCACCCCACACCAACTCTCCCAGAGGTTGATCCCAAGCCTGGGAACTTTTCTTCCCTTCGTTCTTCTGAAACTGTGAGATGCCTCTGGGTTGCACCCATGCACATGCAGCATCTGGATCCTGTCTAGGACTAAAGTCCTTTCCCTGCTGCTACCGGTCTGTGAGCCTGTGCCCAGTCCCCAGCGCAGGACAGTTTTGCACTCTTTGTTATATTAGCTTCCCCGTGTCAGCTTATGGAGCTCCCTCCATCTTCTATTTATTGTCCTATATTTGCCCACAGAATCATGGCTTTCTCCCTTTCATCTCAAAACCACTAGGGATTTTCTGCTTGTAGGGACCCAGGTATAAATTCTTACATCTCAGACTGATTTCATGCTCATAATAGTTTGGTAGATATCTAGTTAAATTCAGGAGGCAAGTTGAAATAGGATCCCCTACTCCTCCACCATCTTCTGAAGAGCTCCCTGCCTTGCTCACTTTTAAACTTTTCTTGTACCCTTTACTCTGAAGTGCCTGTGCTGTGTCTTTAGATTCCCCCACGTTATTTGTCTTGTGTCTACTGCAAAACTCAGCCCTTGTATTTGTGTTCAGAGACAGTATATTTTTTCATCGCTAGCAGTTTTAATTGGATGCTTTAATTTTCTTCTCTGTATCCTCTTAGGTTTTTAATCCTTCAGACTAAATATGGATGAAACTCTGCAACCTCATCCTGACTTACATGACAGCCTTCTGTCCTGTCCTGCCTCTTCCAGACCTGCCACCCCAGAACTGTTTGAGCTGATTCTCAACTTGAGTTTCTCTCTCCCACTGTCTCTGTCTCTCTGTGCATCACAGAGGAACACACAGTATACATATATGACACCTATGTTCTTTTATTGGATCTGTACCCTTCAATCATACATCATGCACCTGGGTAGCTATAGCTCTTTGTTTTTAAAGTGACATTATTTTAATGGTTTATATTGTTTTGCAACCCTTACCTCCTGTATTGTCATAGTTTCTCCCAGTGACACAGCATCAAACACATGCATGATGAGGATGTCAATAAATGGTCTCATCTCCCTCATCATTTCTGCTCTCATGATCATGTTTTATTTGTACCTCCATTATAAACCAACAACATTGCTATTCTTTTTGCTCTAACGAATTGATTGTATTTACAGACATTGATCACTAAAATTTGTTTTAGGTTTGCCCATGTAGTTATGATTTTTGAAACTTATTATACTTTGTGTAGACTCACATTTCCGTCTGTCACCCTTTCCTTCTGTCTGAGGGGCATCCTTCACTGTTGCTTGTGCTGAAGGTCTATGGGTGATCAGTTCTGAGAGGTTTACAGCCTGAGGAAGGCTCAGTTTGTCTTCAATTTTCAATGATTTTTTTGTGGATAAAGACGAAGGTTGACAGTGTTTTCTATTATTATTTTGAAGACATTGTCCTCTGTTTTCCTGTTTACATGGTTGATGATGAAAAATGTGCTTCCAGCACAATGCTGGTTTATTTGTTTAGAACAGGAGTCTCCTCTCTGGTTGCGAGAGTGTCTGCATCAATGGTTTGTAATAATTTCATAATGATGTGTCCTGTGCTGTCTCTCATGTTCCCTGTATCTGAGCTTCATTGAACTCCTTGGATATATTGGTTTCCAGGTTTCTCTAAACTTGAAGCTTTTTTATAGGTTATTTCTTCACAGATTTTTAAATTTTCCCTCAGTTCTTTACCATCTTTCTTGCAGTTCCTACATTTGCATGCTGTCTGGGTGGCATGAAGGTGTCTTCCAGGCACCGAGCCTTCATTAGTTTTATTAGGTATTTCACTATGTGTTTCATTTTGAATACTTTCCATTGCTGTGACATCAAGTTCTCTAACATCCTTTTTTGCAGCATCATATCTGCTGTCAGTCTATCTCATGTATTTTAAAATTTCAGGCTGAGTAATTTGGGAAGCCTTAAAAGAGGGCTCTTCAAAAAACGTCTTCCATTTCTGCTTCTCAGACATTTAGTCCTTCCTCCACCCACAGTCCTATGTTAATAGAGTTCTGACAACTGATTACAAATCCCCTGGTGATCCGCCCTGTGCAATCTGCCTGGAGGACTGGGAGGAAGGGGACAGACTGGAGGCCTCAGATCTGGGGACCTGGGCCAAATATGCTCACTGCATTGTGCACAGACCTCCTGGGGCTGGAGGAGAGTGTGACACAGATGGGGAATGGGTTTGTGTCCCACTTCCCCATCTGCCTCTGTCACTGGGCACATCAGTATGGCCATGATAGCGCTGACAGTAATAGTCAGCCTAGTCCTCGGCCTGTGTCCCAATGATGGTCAGGGTGGCTGTGTTCCCCGACTTGGAGCCAGAGAATCATTCAGAGATCCATGAGGGCCGCTCACTATCACCATAAATAACCATCAAAGGGGCTTGGCCTGGCTTCTGCTGGTACCAGTGTGCATAACCATTTTCAAGTTCCTCTCCAGTACAGGTGATTGTAGCCGTTTCTCCCAGGGCCACTGACAGAAAGGGTGGCTGAGTCACCTCACTGGAGACCACAGAGCCTGAGAAGAAAGAAGAGGAGAGGTTGCAATGAGGTCCATGGGCTCATTCACAAGCTCCCAATACTGAGGCTGTGCTAGGGTGGAGCTTAGGGTTTGGGGCAGGCTCAGTTCAAGTCCTGTGGGGCTGAGAGTGTGAGCAGGGCCTGGGCACAGCACCTGTGCAGAGAGTGAGGACAAGGAGAGAGAGAGTCCAGGCCATGGTGGTTGTACCCAGAGCTCTGTCTTCTGAGAACCACAACTGGGCCAGGCTCACCCTGGCCTCTTTTATTTCTTTCCAGGCACTTGTTCTGGGATTGTTAGTATTTATGCAAATTTATTCCTCTCTGGGACTCCAGATGCATTCAGACCACTTGTGATCTCAGAAGAGGTGACTGAGGAGGAAGAGAGGATACCCCAGCTTCCTCCAAGCAGCTCTCAGGTCAGAAAATGAGACTTGGTCTCCAAAGTTTGGTATCACAGTCACATCCTTGCAGTTTGAACACAACCACTGTCCCTACCCATTCTGCCTAAGGGATGTCTGGAGCTGGGCCAGGGCCTTCCAGAATCCTGGCCGTGGTGCTGGCCTTATCCCTCTGAGCAATGCAGAGAACACTTGACTCAGGGTGAGGTGGTCCTGTGACCTCACTGCCTTATTCTCCCTGTTTTGGTACCCTCTGTGTTCCCCACAGACATTGTGGTCTAATTCTTGGCATGTCAACAGAATAGGAAACTCTCATTCTGAGGTTCATTCATCATTTATAAGTGTGAGTTTATTTGTTAAAAAAAAAAAAACACCTGCTATTGGAGATTCATCAGATTTCTAGTCTATTTACACATGGTGTTCTTGTCTCTATGACAGCCCCATTATCACTGTGGACCAACAATTGGCATTGTCAACCATTTCATTCCTATTAATTTTTTCATCAATGTTTCATGCAATCTGTGTAAAAGGCCTGAATCCATGAGAAAAAACTTCAAGGTTTTTGGTCTTGTGAGGATCCACATGATCATATGTTCCCATATGGTGTAAACTCTAGGGCCTTAACAGTGGTCCCTGCAGGCCATGAGAATCATGTCACTCAGGAAATAGACTCACAAGGAGGCTGCGGATGCTCCTTCCAGGGACCAGGGTCCTTGAGTGCTTTGCCTTCTGCCCCCTGAGATGTTCGTGAACAAAAGAGCTGCAGCCCCAGGTCTGAATTGGGGTGGAGGTGGGGAAGAAGAGGCAGAGTGAGTCATCAGGGGGTCTCTGGATGTGCCCAGCACAAAGGAGTCAGTCCCTGGGGACACTGGTGGTCAGAGAGGGGCTGTGAATTTCCCCAGTGACGTGCTCACTGTGTCAGGTTCTTGTAGTGTCCTGGATGATACTGTGACCCTCAGAACATGGTCCTTGCAGCCTGAGGAGACAAGACTGATCATCCCCAGTCTCTGAGGACTGAACCTTAGACACTCGGTTGTCCCCCAGACCTGCTGGCCCTCTGAGCCTCCCCCTGGGCAGCCCCAGCCTCTGTCCTGTTGCTCTTGCTGCAGCTCTGCTGCCCCCTGCTGGTAGAGACGAGCTCAGACCAGGAGCTTCCCTCCTGCAGTTACCCCAGAGCACCAGTCACCTAAGAAAGGGGCAGGCTCCCACTGGCAGCTGTTCCGGCTACCCCTCCTCCCCCCCCACCGCCCCACTGTCCTGCCCAACCCAGCACAGAAGGTCACATACATGGTGTGGAAGGCACGGCAGGTGCGATACCTCTACTTGTTTCAGGGTTAAAATACTCTGGCCTCACCTGCTGTCCTGTTTCAGAAAGGAGACTGCATGGTACGGTGTAGTGCATTTGAAAAGGGCTAGTGTCCAGACAAACCTGTGTGATGTCCCACAGCCACCTGGTTCCTGTGTATTTAGGAATCAGAACCAATGAATGATTTTTGCTTCCCTATCTGGGTAGTTGGGTCATGGGAGTGACAGGTGATGTTTCTGGTGCTAAATTCAGTTGAGCAGGCCAACCTTTATTTTACTCTTTATTAATCCTGTATTTACTACTATTATTGTTGTTTCAGCTCTCACCTCCTGGAGTTTGGTGTGTGAGGATCTGTAAAGTTGTTTAGCTTGTAGATTTGTGGAACTGGGAGTCTGCTCATTAGACTTGGGTCCATGTGCTGATGATGCAGGTCACAGAGGAGCTGAAACCTTTTCCTTGGATTCCCACAGAAGAAGACTAGAGAATCCCACACGAAGGTCAACTCACTGAGATCACGTGGAGTCTCTAATTAGTAGGACTCTTGCAATGTTTTGTATCACTTTATATGAAAAAAAAATGTGTCTTATGTGAGTATAAGCTTCCCCCTTGCACAGCAGGTAAGCTGAGGCTCAGAGAGGCTAGCTTCCCAGCCTCTCCTCTGTTTCCAGGAGAGTGGGGTGAGTCCAGGCGGGGACAATACATGTGCTGGATTCAGACTCTGGGCTCATCATGGCAGAGCTTGACTAGGGTGAGTGGGAGGGAGGGTGTGTCCAGGCTGAGCAACAGGGCTTCTGTCTCTCAGCTCACTGCCATTCTCCTCATGGCCTGGCCTATAAGGGAGCCTGGGCAGTCAGTCCATGGGGAGGGTCAGGGGTGTCATGTCCCAGGTTTGAGCTGGAGAATTTGTGGGGACAGTGGGGGCTGTTTGGCTGTGCAGGGGCCCGACTTGGGTCCTCCTGGCTCTTCTCTGTATTACTGCTTAGTCCTCTCTGTGCTCCAAGTTTGAGAGAATAACAAGGGTCTTGTGGCCACAGTAATGGGGTCAGATGAATCTTGCAGTAGACACAAGTCCTGTAGGTTCAGAAAACCATGGGGTTCATTCTCTGGGTCCCACCCCCTCCAGCACCCTTTGAGCTGAGCTCAGGCTCAGGGTCATGCTAAGGGTCATGTGGGGGCTGAGCCTGTGGGCAAGGCCTGCACCACAACTGGGCAGTGAGTGAGTGAGTAGGTGTAGCAGAGGAGGATCAAGGCAATGATGGGCAGCCCAGACTCTTTCTCTTGAGTCCACTGCTGAGCCTGGCCTCCCTGAGACTCCCTCATACCCTTATACTGGGTCCTGTGAAAATGGTCCTCATGCTGGTGGAGAGAATCTCCTTGCTTCTGGGTGAGCTGTACAGATTTGGCTTAAGTGGGGCTGTGCTCACCTCTCAGCTCCATGGGGGAGCTCTGGTCACTCTATGTTTGAGCAGCATAACAACTGGGGAGGTGGAGAGGGGAGGGAATTTCTGTTGTTGTTCTTATGAAATGAGTTCTATGATCATTTGATTCTATTTTTGTGAGTGTTTCAAATGCACAGGACATGAAATATTCCATTCGGACCATGTGTAAGAGTTCAGTTCATTCTCTGTTTTGTGCTTTTTTTACATCCTGAATTATGGAACAGAATCCAGTGGGAAAATTGTCTTGTTCTTACACTTTGTATAAGTTTCTTTACGGTAGGTCTCTTATCCTGGGGTGTTGCTGATAAATTCAAATTGGCAATATCTTTATTTTAATGACGGGGTTTAGAGAATTTCCTGACTGTGAGTGGTTACATAGTTTATTAGATTCCATCCTGCTTTTTATTTTTTGTTTGTTCCTTGTGTTCTCTGTTCTCTTTTTCCATTTTTATCTTCTTTTTGAGAATTGGAACATTTTTCTATGATCCATTTGCTTTCTGTTTTGGCTTATTACTATAACTCCTTACTGTCCTGTCATCTGTAACTACTCAGAGTCTACATTCAGGTGCCACCACACCATGTGACAGAGAGCACCAGACATTAGAGCCCACTTCCTGCTCTCTCTTCTAAGTGCTGTGGTAGGAATGTCATACCCATCACTGTTAGCTACATGATAAATTCCAACATATGCAGTGATTAGATTTTCTGTAGACAGGGATTTATTTTCCAAAGAGGGGGAGTGTCAGGCAGGAGGAGAAGGGGAAGCACGCTCCCTGTGTAGCTGGGAACCTGATGTGGGGCTTGATCCAGTCAAGGATCATGACCTGAGCTAAAGGCAGGCACTTAACCGACTGAGCTACCCAGGCACCCCTACCATTTCTGATTATTACAATCATTTTGTAGATTAGGATACTTTTTATAATCAATTCCTCATGCCTGAAGGAAGTCCAGTATTATTTTCAGTGTTATGGGTCTGCTAATGACTATTTCTGTCAGTTTGGTAGAGCTGAAAAATTGGTTTATTTAGCCTTCATTACTAAAGGAAATTTTCGCTGGATAAAGGATTCAGGAGTTTCCTGCTGTTTATTTCTTTGGTATTTTCAAGATGTTAATCCACTGCCTCTGTGTGCATTAATGCTCATGAGAAATCACTTGTGGGGTCCCCGCTCAAAGAACAGTGGTCTGACTGTATCTCGGATAACAGTTTAAGGTAACCCCGAGCAGAGAGCAGACTCCTTGGCTCTGTTTCTGCAGCTGGTTTTCCCGCTCCAATACCTGGGAGCTTTGCCACACTCAGGCACCTTAGACTTTCTGTGTCCTTGTGGGTCCTGAGACCACACTGTCCCTGTGAGGGCACCACCCCCACTTAGAATCTGGAGCAACATACCTCAGTGGAGCTGACTTCTAAGAATTCAGATTTTGTGCTCCGCTGCTCTATTACTTGCTGGTAGCCAGACCCTCCCCCCATGGTCTATCTTCCCTTAGCTTTGGATTCATTTCTCCACACATCCTACCTTCCAGAAAGTGGTCAATTTTCTGTTCCTAGAATTGCTGCTCTTCTTCTCTTCTATCTCCTGTTGAGTTTATAGGTGTTTGGAATGGTTTGATAACTATCTAACTAAATTCCTGGGACCTGATGATATTTCAATGTCCTATTCCTCCATTGTCTTGCTCCCTCTCCTGGGAATATGACTCTTGATCTTGTCCACTACCTATTCTTCTGAAGCTCTTTCAAAAAATAGAAATGGAAAACTTCCAAACTCATTCTATGAGTCCAGCATTGCCTTGATCCAAAAATAAGACAAAGACCCCACTAAAACAAGTAACAGACCAATATCCCTGATGAATGTGGATGCCAAAATTCTAACCAAGATATTAGCCAATAGGATGGACCAGTGCGTCAAAAGGATTATTCATCACAGCAAGATGGGTTTACTTCCTGTGCTTTAAGGTCTTTCTACATTTGCAAATCAATCAATGTGATACACTACATAAATAAAAGAAAGAACAAGAACTATATGATCCTCTCAATTGATAAGCTCTATTTTTAATTTCTTAAGGAATTTCCACACTGTTTTTCAAAGTGGCTGTACCAACTTGCCTTCCCACCAAGAGTGTAAGAGGGTTCCCCTTTTTCCACATTCTCTCAAACATATGTTGTTTACTGTCTTGTTAATTTTGGCCATTCTAACAGGTGTAAGGTAGTATCTCAGTGTGGTTTTGATTTAAATCTCCCTGATGGCTCGTGATGTTGAACATTTTTTCATGTGTCTGATAGCCATTTGTATGTCTTCATGGGAGAAGTGTCTGTTCATATCTTCTGCCCATTTTTTGACATGATTATCTGTTTTGTGTGTGTTGAGTTTGAGAAGTTCTTTATAGATCCTGGATATCAGCCCTTTGTTTGTAGTCATTTGCGAATCTCTTCTCACATTCTGTGGGTTGCCTCTTTGTTTTGTTGACTGTTTCCTTTGCTATGCAGAAGCTTTTAATCTTGAAGTCCCAAAAGTTCATTTTTGCTTTTGTTTTCTTTGGCTTTGGAGACATCTCTTGAAAGAAGTTGATGTGGCTGATGTCAAAGAGGTTACTGCCTATGTTCTCCTCTAGGATTCTGATGGATTCATTCCTCATGTTGACGTCTTTTATCCATTTTGAGTTTATCTTTGTGTACGGTATAATACAAGGGCCAGACTTTCACTCTTCTACACATGGCTATCCAATTTCCCAGCACCATTTCTTGAAGAGACTGTATATTTTTTCCTTTGACCTCTTTTAACCAATGCTTTGTAGTTGTCACTCCCTCATTGTTTACTATCTAAACACAATAAGGAATGCTCTTTATCTGCTCCCCTTTTCCATTCAATGTGCTTGCTTCCACTGTTTGTTCATCTAAGGCTACTGAGCTACTTTCTTCCAAGTTATAATCACCAGAAAGCCCCAGGTATGCTTGAAAGTGGCATGATTCACTTGGATGTTATTTCCTTACCATTTTATGAACTGCATTTCCTACGTGGTGTATGTGGTGTGTATGTGGTGGAGTGATGTCCCCACTTGAGAGAGCTGTGGGAGGAAGTTTTTTTGGGGGGGGGACAAAATCATTACAAACTCTTGATGGAGAACAGCCCTTTACTGTAGTGAATAGGATAGTCTTGTGACACCCTATGATTCCAGTCAGTCATGTACTTGAAAGAAGTCACTGCAGGAGGGGGGACAAGATGGCGGGGAAGTAGGAGGAGGCGCCTTTTCAACCTGTACCCTAAAGTGAGCTGATTACCTACCAAAGAATTCCGGTCACCCATGAAATCAGCCTGAGATCAGAATTATATACGTCTGGATCTCTACAGGGGCAGAAGACGCCAGTGGACAGGTAAAGTGGAGTGGGAAAGGCGGACTGATATCAGAAGATAAACAAAAGGGGGAGGGAGCCACCAGAGGTGACCGGTTGGAAAGTAACACGCCTAATAAGAGGGAGAGTGCCCTGCGTCTGGGGACCAGCATTAACTTGGGGACTGGTTGAAAGCACTCCAAAAGAGCAAAAGATCGTGGGGGGAAACTGTGGGAATCAGGGCGGCTAGGGACAGGGGCTTAAGACCCGGTCTCAGGACAGCTTCCCCTGGCACGGAGCCAGAGAGAGTGTGACGGAGAAACCAGGTCTTTGTCCTGAGCCGCCAGCATGCCAGAGATTGCGTGGGTTCTGGCCCCTGTGAGGGGATGGGATCCACGCCAGATGGCAGAGCCTGAGATGCGCACGCCCCTCATCCTCCCCTGAGAGAGGTACAAAGGCCCAGCCGGCGCTCTTTGACACACGCCATTGTTTCAACCTAAGACACGCACCCCAGATTCTCCCCTGAAAGAGGTGCATGCAAGCCAGGCACTCTTAGACCCAGAAAGACCAGGCACTCCCAGCCAGGGCCAGCGGGAAAATCTCAGTGTGCGATCTCTGCTTGGAACCTCTCTGGCGGTCTGGAGCTGCCCAGACAGCCGCTGGTTTTGGGTACAATCAGAAGATCCTGCATCCCCAGAGACCACTATTGGGAACCTGCTTTGCCAGTGGCCAAGGGGGGATTTATGTGGGCTCTGCAACACGCACAGAAGAACAGACTGAGGTTTCTCTCTGAGAGGGAGGTCAGGGTGAAGTTTGCTTTCCTCTAAACCTACAAAAAGGTGAACAAACATAAAAACCTCCAGAGAACAAAAGCCTGAAAAAACAGGTTTCCTCAGAGACCACCCCCTTGAGGGGGGCGGGAGGACTTAACTCAGGGAACATCATTGACTGAAAACCCACGTGGCAGACCCCTCCCCCAGAAAACCAACCAGGAGAAGGAAAAAAAAAAAAAGACTACAAGAGAACTACCACCACTACTTCATAGGACAACCTTTATTTTTAATTTGTTCCAACTATTATTGCCCATTTTTTATAGATAATTTTTAACATATTTACCATCACAGCGAGCTGTCCAGTACATCAAATTCCATAATAACTTTATAACCTGAAGTTTTTGATACATACACCTGTGTTTTTCTTTTGCATTTCTATTTTTTGATTTTTTTTTAAATTTTAGTTTAGTCCAGTTTATTCCTTTTTTATTTTTATTTTCTAATATTCATATAGAGTTAAACTTCAAAGTAATCCCCTTTCCCTAATCAATACTACTCCTATAGGTAAACCAATTTTTAATCCTCCTTTAGCCTAGAAAAGTTGAGTCCTTTAACAAAGATATCAAGATACATCCAGGAAGAATCAAAACAAACCTTCTTCGCCCACACTGAGAATTTTTAACCACTCTCCCATCTTTTTCTTCCACCAGTGTTTCTGTGTTTTTGTGTTTGTCCTGATAGTATATAAATCTTACACTTGAGGTTCTTCTTTTATTTGCATATATATATATATATATTTTTTTTCTCTTGTTATATACATTTACCAGTCTTTTTGTTTGTCTGTTTTGTTTGTATACCTCATAAATCTTACCTTGTGGCCCATTTGGGCTGAACCTTCTCTTTCATCTTCCCTTTCTTTCCGGTCTCTCTTTGTCTTTCACTTTTTTTTTCTTTATCCTTTCTTTTTTCTCTCATTTGGGTGGGGAATCCTGATTGCTCAGAAGTGTTCCAGGGTGCCCCAGACTGCACCACGGTTGATACAACCAGCTACATATGTTCAGTCATCTCTCACCAAAATGACTAGGAGGAAGAATGCCCAACAGAAGAAAAATACAGAGGATGGACCTTCTGCAACAGAGCTAACGGCTATCAACATAGACAATATGTCAGAAAGAGAATTCAGGCTAACAATTATCCAGGCAATAGCTAGGTTGGAGAAAGACAGGGATGACCAAACGGAATTGATTAGGGCCGAGCTGAAAGCGACCAGACAGGATGTTCACAATGTTAGGGCAGAGCTAAAAGCTACCAGGGCTGAGGATCACAATGATCTCAATGAGTTCCAAGCTAATCTAAATTCTATCAAAGCTAGGGTAACTGAGACAGAAGATAGAATTAGTGATCTGGAGGACAAACAGATAGAGAGAAAGGATCAAGAGGAAGCCAGGAACAAACAGCTTAGAAACCATGAAAACAGAATCAGGGAAAAAAAGGACACCATGAAACATTCCAATGTCAGAATTATTGGAATCCCTGAATGGGAGGAGAAAGAAAGAAGTCTAGAAGATATAGTGGAACAAGTTCTTCATGAAAATATTGCTAATCTCGCGAATGGAACCAGCATTCACGTACTAGAAGCCGAACGGTCACCACCCAAGATTATAGATTCCAGAAAAACATCAAGGCTACTGATAGTCAAATTGAGGAATCATTATTGTAGGTATAATCTCTTGAAAGACGCTAGGACAAAGAGGCTCCTTACTTACAGAGGAAAGCCCATCAGAATAACGTCAGACCTGTCCACAGAGACCTGGCAAGCCAGAAAGGTCTGGCAAGATATATTCAGGGCACTAAATCAGAAGAACATGCAGCCAAGAATACTTTATCCGGCAAGACTGACATTCAAAATGAATGGAGAGATAAAGAGTTTCCAAGACTGGCAAGGCTTAAAAGATTATGCAACCTTCAAGCCAACACTGCAGGAAATATTAAGGGGAGTTCTATAAAAGAGGAAAAATCCTAAGAATAGCATTGAACAGAAATATAGAGACAATCTACAGAAAGAAAGACTTCAAAGGTAACACGATGTCAAAAAAAAACGTATCTATCAATAATCACTCTCAATGTGGATGGCCTAAATGCACCCATAAAATGGCGCAGGGTTGCAGATTGGATAAAACGACAGGACCCATGCATATGTTGTCTACAAGAGACACATTTTGAACCTAAAGATACACCCAGACTGAAAGTGAAGGGATGGAGAAGCATCTTTCATGCCAATGGACCTCAAAAGAAGGCTGGGATAGCAATTCTCATATCAGATAAATTAGATTTTAAACTAAAGACTGTAGTCAGAGATACAGAAGGACACTACATCATTCTTAAAGGGACTATCCACCAAGATGATCTAACAATTATAAATATTTATGCCCCCAATATGGGAGCAGCCAATTACATAAGAAAACTGTTAATCAAGATAAAGAGTCATATTGATATGAATACATGAATATTAGGAGATCTTAACATGCCTCTCTCAGAAATAGACAGATCATCGAAGCAGAAAATCAATAAAGAAACAAAAGCATTGAATGACACATTGGACCAGATGGACCTCATAGATATATACAGAACATTCCACCCTAAAACAATAGAATACTCATTCTTCTCAAGTACACATGGAACCTTCTCCAGAATAGACCACATACTGGGACACAAATCAGGACTCAACCGATACCAAAAGACTGAGATTATTCCCTGCATATTCTCAGATCACAATGCTTTGAAACTGGAGCTCAATCAGAAGGAGAAGTTCAGAAGGAACTCAAACACCTGGAAGGTAAAGTCCACCTTGCTTAAGAAGGCTTGGATCAACCAGGAGATCAAAGAAGAACTGAAACAATTCATGGAAACCAATGAGAATGAAGACACTTTGGTCCAAAACCTATGGGATACAGCAAAGGCGGTCCTAAGGGGGAAATTCTTAGACATCCAAGTCTCCCTCAAAAGAATTGAAAAATCCAGAACACAGCAGCTGTCTCTACACCTTAAAGAACTGGAGAATCAACAACAAATCAAACCAACTCCCCACATAAGAAGGGAAATAATCAAGATAAGAGCTGAGATCAATGAGGTAGAAACCAGAGATACAGTAGAATGTACCAATGAAACTAGAAGCTGGTTTTTTGAAAGAATCAATAAGATTGATAAACCATTGGCCACACTAATCCAAAAGAAAAGAGAGAAAGCCCAAATTCATAAAATTATGAATGAAAAGGGAGAGACCACAACGAACACCAAGGAAGTACAAACAATCATCAGAAGTTATTATCAACAGTTATATTCCAATAATCTAAGCAACCTAGATGAAATGGATGCATTTCTGGAAAACTGTAAGCTCCCAAAAATGAACCAGGAAGAAATCGACAACCTAAGTAGACCGATATCTAGTAACGAGATTGAAGCAGTGATCAAAAACCTCCCCCCCCCCCAAAAAAAAAGAGTCCAGGACCTGACGGATTCCCTGGGGAATTCTACCAAACTTTCAAGGAAGAAATAACACCTATTCTTCTGAAGCTGTTTCAAAAATTGAAGCAGAAGGAGAACTTCCAGACTCGTTCTATGAAGCCAGCATTACCCTGATCCCCAAACCAGGCAAAGACTGTACCAAAAAGGAGAATTTCAGACCAATATCACTGATGAATATGGATGCTAAGATTCTCAACAAGATCCTAGAAAACAGGATCCAACAGCACATTAAAAAGATTATCCACCATGACCAGGTGGGATTCATTCCTGGGCTACAAGGATGGGTCAACATTCGCCAATCAATCAATGTGATAGAACAAATGAATAAGAGAAGAGAGAAGAACCACATGGTCCTCTCAATTGATGCAGAGAAAGCATTTGACAAAATATAGCATCTGTTCCTGATTAAAACGCTTCAAAGTATGGGGATAGAGGGAACATTCCTGAACTTCAAATCTATCTATGAAAAACCCACAGCAAATATCATCCTCAATGGGAAAAAGCTTGCAGCCTTCCCGTTTAGATCAGGAACACGACAAGGATGCCCACTCTCACCACTCTTGTTCCACATAGTATTAGAAGTCCTAGCAACAGCAATCAGACAACAAAGAGAAATAAAAGGTATCCAAATTGGCAACGAAGAAGTCAAACTCTCTCTCTTTGCAGATGACATGATTCTTTATATGGAAAACCCAAAAGACTCCACCCCCAAACTACTAGAACTCATACAGCAATTCAGTAACGTAGCAGGATACAAAGTCAATGTACAGAAATCAGTGGCTTTTTTATACGCTATCAATGAAAATACAGAAAGGGAAATCAGAGAATCGATTCCATTTACTATAGCACCAAGAACTATAAGATACCTGGGAATAAACCTCACCAAAGAGGTAAAGGATCTATACTCGAGGAACTACAGAACACTCATGAAAGAAATTGGAGAAGACACAAAAAGATGGAAGACCATTCCATGCTCTTGGATCGGAAGAATAAACATTGTTAAAATGTCTATATTGCCTAGAACAATCTATACTTTTAATGCCATTCCGATCAAAATTCCACCGGTATTCTTCAAAGAGCTGGAGCAAATAATCCTAAAATTTGTATGGAACTAGAAGAGACCCCGAATCGCTAAGGAAATGATGAAAAACAAAAATAAAACTGGCGGCATCACGTTACCTGATTTCAAGCTTTACTACAAAGCTGTGATCACCAAGACAGCATGGTACTGGCATAAAAACAGGCACATAGACCAGTGGAACAGAGTAGAGAGCCCAGATATGGACCCTCAACTCTATGGTAGCATAATCTTTGACAAATAGGAAAAAATATACAGTGGAAAAAAGACAGTCTCTTCAATAAATGGTGCTGGGAAAACTGGACAGCTATATGTAGGAGAATGAAACTCGACCATTCTCTTACACCGTACACAAAGATAAACTCAAAATGGATAAAAGACCTCAACGTGAGACAGGAATCCATCAGAATCCTAGAGGAGAACGTAAGCAGCAATCTCTTCGATATCAGCCACAGCAACTTCTTTCAAGATATGTCTCCAAAGGCAAAGGAAATAAAAGCCAAAATAAACTTTTGGGACTTCATCAAAATCAAAAGCTTCTGCACAGCAAAGGAAACAGTCAAAAAAAACAAAGAGTCAACCCACGGAATGGGAGAAGATATTTGCAAATGACAGTACAGACAAAAGATTGATATCCAGGATCTATAAAGAGCTCCTCAAACTCAACACACACAAAACAGATAATCATATCAAAAAATGGGCAGAAGATATGAACAGACACTTCTCCAATGAAGACATACATATGGCTATCAGACACATGAAAAAATGTTCATCGTCACGAGCCATCAGGGAGATTCCAATTAAAACCACATTGAGATATCACCTTACACCAGTTAGAATGGCCAAAATTAGCAAGACCTGAAACAACATGTGTTGGAGGGGATGTGGAGAAAGGGGAACCCTCTTACACTGTTGGTGGGAATGCAAGTTGGTGCAGCCTCTTTGGAGAACAGTGTGGAGATTCCTCAAGAAATTAAAAATAGAGCTTCCCTATGACCCTGCCTTTGCACTATTGGGTATTTACCCCAAAGATACAGAGGTAGTGAAGAGAAGGGCCATCTGTACCCCAATGTTTATAGCAGCAATGGCCACCGTTGCCAAACTGTGGAAAGAACCAAGATGCCTTTCAACAGATGAATGGATAAGGAAGATGTGGTCCATATACACCATGGAGTATTATGCGTCCATCAGAAAGGATGAATACCCAACTTTTGTAGCAACATGGACAGGACTGGAAGAGATTATGCTGAGTGAAATAAGTCAAGCAGAGAGAGTCAATTATCATATGGTTTCACTTATTTGTGGAGCATAACAAATAGCATGGAGGACACAGGGAGTTAGGAGAAGGCAATTGGGGGAAATTGGAAGGGGAGGTGAACAATGAGAGACTATGGACTCTGAAAAACAATCTGAAGGTTTTGAAGAGGTGGGGGGTGGGTGGTTGGGGGAATCTGGTGGTGGATAATAGAGAGGGCACGGACTGCATGGAACACTGGGTGTCGTACAAAAACAATGAATACTGTTATGCTGAAAATAAATTTAAAAAATGATAGTTAAACTGTTCGCAGATGATATGATACTATATGTGGAAAACCCAAAAGACTCCACCCCAAAACTGCTAGAACTTGTACAGGAATTCAGTATAGTGTCAGGATATAAAATCAATGCACAGAAATCAGTTGCATTTCTCTACACCAACAACAAGACAGAAGAAAGAGAAATTAAGGAGTCAATCCCATTTATAATTGCACCCAAAAGTATAAGATACCTAGGAATAAACCTAACCAAAGAGGCTAAGAATCTATACACAGAAAACTATAAAGTACTCATGAAAGAAATTGAGGAAGACACAAAGAAATGGAAAAATGTTCCATGCTCCTGGATTGGAAGAATAAATATTGTGAAAATGTCCATG
>PJEN01024288.1:0-18322 GCA_004024605.1 Pteronura brasiliensis
TTATATCAAGAGAAGTCCACATGGGCATTGCTCTAATGACTCAGTTTCCCTATTAATTAATGATCAACAATGACTACAAGTTATATAATACATAATAGATTACCATTTCTTTTGCTGTTGTTGAATAAATTTGACATATATCATCATGTAAGTTTAAGGTATATAACATTTGATGCATTTACATATTATAATATATAAATGTATTTTATATTTATTATATATTTGTTATATATGATTGTCATTATAGTGATATTTATCACATTATATAACCATAGTACAGTATTATTGTCTATATTCATTATACTGTCCAAAGATCTCTATGGCTTATTTACTACTTATTACAAATTTGTACACTTAGGTAACATCAATCTCCCCTTTCCATCACTTGGTAACCACCATTTTACTCTCTGTTTTGTTTTGTTGGTTGGTTGTTGTTGTTGTTGTTGTTGTTTTGGCTTTTTTAGATTGCACATATAAGTCGTATTATACAGTACTTGTATTTATTTGATTTATCATGCTTTTCAGTGTAACAGTATTCATTGTTTTTGCACCACACCCAGTGCTCCATGCAATCTGTACCCTCCTTAATACCCACTACCTGGTTCCCCCCACCTCCCACCCCCGTCCCTTCAAAACCCTCAGAATTTTTTTTTTTTTTATTTATCATGCTTGACATGATGTGTTCAGGGTCCTTCTATGTTGTGAATGGTAGGATACCCTCCTTTCTCATGGCTGAACAATATCCCACTATGTATATGTATGACATCTTTTTTATCCATTCATTCATTAATGGGCATTTGGGTTATTTCCATATCATGGTTATTGTGAATAATGCTGCAGTAAACATAGGAATGCATATATCATGTCAAAATCCTGTTTTCATTTCTTTGGGTATATATCCAGAAGTGGAATTGCTGGATTATATGATAGATTTATTTTTAAAAAGGTCAAATAATTAAAAATAACAGCATAGGCCTTCATCAAGAAGCAAGAAAAATCTCAAATAAATAACTTAGCCTTCCAACAAGAAGCCTTGTATTGCTATATATTTCCCTCTTAGGATCACTTTTGCTACATCACAAAGGTTTTGAACTTCCATGCTTTTGTTTTGATTTGCTTGCATGTATTTGTTTTTAATTTTTTCCTAAATTTCCTGATTGATCCATTCATTCTTTAATAGGATATTCTTTAACCTACATGTATTTGTGGTCTTTTTTTTTTCTTGTGGTTGACTTCAACTTTCATAGTGTTGTAGTCTGAAAATATACATTTATATTATCTCAATCTTTTTGTACTTGTTGAGGGATGATTTGTGACCCAGTATGTGATCTATTCTGAAGAATGTTCTAAGTGCACTTGAAAAGAATGTGTATTCCACTGCTTTAGGATGAAATGCCTTTATTTAAAACCTTTATTTCCCCCTTGATCTTTTGTTTAGATGGTCTCTCCATTTCAGTGAGAGGGGCATTAAAATACCCTACTATTATTGGATTATTGTCAATGTGTTTCTTTGCTTTTGTTATTAATTGGTTTATATCATTGGTTTTTCCCTTGTCAGGGCATAGATATTTAAAATTGTTAGATCTTCTTGGACAGACTCTTTAAATATAATATAGTATCCTTCCTTATCTCTTATTATAGTCTGTGAGTTCAAATTTAATTTGTCTGATATAAGGATTGCCACCCCAGCTTTCTTTTGATGTCCATTAGCATGGTAAATGTGTTTCCACCCCTTCACTTTCAATCTAGAGATGTCTTTGGGTCTAAAATAAATCTATTATAAGCAGCATATTGATGGGTCTCATTTTTTTTATCCATTCTGAAACCCTTTGTCTTTTGATTGAATCATTCAGTCTATTACATTCAGAATAATTATTGAAAGATATGAAATTAGTGTCATTTATAACCTATAAATTCACTGTTCCTGTAGATTGTCTCTCTTCCTTTCTTGTCTTTGTTACTTTTGGCCTCTCTTTCCACTCAAAAGATCTTTAATATTTCTTGCAGGGATGGTTTAGTCTTCACAAATTTCTTTAGATTTTGTTTGTTGTGGAAACTATGTCTTCTACTATTCTAAATAACAACCTTGCTGGATAAAGTACTCTTGGCTGCATATTTTCCCCATTTAGCACATTGAATATAACACACCAGTCCTTTCTGGCCTGCCAGATGTCTGTGGACAGGTTTACTGCCAGCCTTATGTGTCTACCCTTGTAGGTTTAGGAGACTTTCTCCCAAGCTGCTTTTGCTTTATATTTGTAATTTCTAGCTCCACCATATTATGTCAAGTTTTTCACCTCTTTTTGTTGATTTTGAGGGGAGGGCTCTGTTCCTCCTCGACTTGAATGCCTGTTTCCTTCTCCAGATCTAGAGTGTTCACAGCCTTTTGCTGGACACCTCCCAGGAAAGTGGTTGCATGACCATGCAGCAGTTTGAAGTTTATGGCAACATAGAGTTGAAAGCCAGCATGTAGACTCACCATTTTTAGCTGGCATCCCCATTCCTTTGCCTGGGGACTGTGCCACAATCAGTCACCTCCCATTCTTCCTGTGACCCTGGTGATCATGGGACCATGCTGTCACACCTGAGATTCTGTCCAGATTCACCACCTGATCTCCTTTAAGCCAGGCATATTCCCCATTGTATCAGATTTCTAAAATTTCCAATTTTGCACTCCTCTGCTTATATTTTACAGTAGCCTCTCTAGGCATGTTCCCTCCCCTCTGCTGTATCCTCAGTTATATCACACTGTATTTAAGTCTCTGCATCTCCTACTTTCCAAACAGAGGTTGCTTTTCTACTTGTAGACTTGCAGCATTTCTTTACTCAGATCTCCAATTAATTTCTCAGGTGTTCAGAATTAATTGAAAACTATCTAGTTGTATTCAAGGGACCAGACAAACTTAAGGTTGTCTTATTCCTCTGCCATCTTAACTCCTTCCCAACCAGTTTCAAATTTTTAATAAATAAATCTTCTTATGCTAGAGGAACTGTAAAGAAATATTCTGTAAATTCAAATTAAGCTTGTTTTAGAAATCCTGAAAAGGTTTTCTCGTTTGTTTGTTTTTGCTTGTTTTTATAAGGAACATATTATATTACATTCTAAGCAGGATATGAAACATTATAACATGCCTGAAATCAAGAAAATCAGAAATTACTTTTACCATACTTTTTTGTTTGTTTGTTTTCCATAACACATTTCCTTAGGAAAACAAAAACTGGATTTGGTTTCAAAGACCAATAAGAATGGTCTTTGAGAGGATGCTGACCTCAAATAAATAATCTACCCTTAGGCCACCCCTAGAGCTTGCCGCTCTTAAGGCATTAATGATTTGAAAGCAAATATTTTATTGAAGGGTTCATGCCTTAATTTGCTACCATTAACTTTTTAGCTAAATTGATAAGAATGTCAAATAACACAGGAACCTGGATGGGAAAAGAAGAGAAGGAGAAACAAATACTAGTAATGCGGAAGTAAGAGGGTGCCAAGCTAGTCCCTTCAGGTTTTCCTAGTGTTAATTAAACACGTGCCTCAATTATTTATTGCATCTGTGATGAAGTGTTTGTGACCTCCCTAGTTATGTTATTCTTCTTGAGGATCTATCATCTCCATGTCATCCACTTGCAGAATTAGAGTTAAAAACAAAAGTATCCTTCTGTCAACATTTGTATATAATTAGCTTCAATTCACAGTAGTGTAAAGTTAAGTAGATCCTTGTGACACCTACACTGCCCTAGCCAAACTTTAATTATACACAGCTCTGCTCAGGAAAAGACAAGCAATTTATTTATTTATTTATTTATTTATTTTTGCATTTGGCAGTGGGAGAGATGCTAATTGCCCGGGGACTAGATTGAACGCAGCAAACACAAATTTTTCCTTCTTAAAAAATGTTAGCAAAGAGAGAGAAATACCATATAATTTCACTTATATGTGGAATTTAAAAAAATGAGACAGATGAACACAGAAGGAGGGAAGGAAAATAAGATAGAAAACGAGAAGGAGGCAAACCAGAAGAGACTCTTAATTGTAGGGAACAACCCGAGTATTGCTGGAGGGGAGGTAAGTGGGGGGTTACAGTAATTGGGTGATGCGCATTAAGGAGGGCACTTGTTGTAATGAGCAGTGTGTGTTATATGCAAGTGACAAATATCTAAATTCTACCCCTGAAAGGAATACTACACTATATGTAAACTAATTTGAATTTAAAATAAAATCTTGAGGGGAAAAAATGCTACCAGGTCACCAATAAAAAGCAGCATACATAACAATAAGGAAACAAAATCAACATCTCTTAAACAAATGTGCCATAAGCATTTCTTGCTGGAATCCAATACTCTATTTCTTAATGTGCACTAGGCTAAAGTCCTTTGAGCAGAAAAAGATGCTATTCTATTAGTGAAATTTATTTAATGTAATGTATTATGTTGCTTGGGAGACAGCAGAGAATAGAACAAAAACACTCAGATCATTTCCACTAGCTGTGCAAATCCTGAAACACTGACAGAATGACAGTCTCAAAAAGAAAATAGAATAAAGTGTTGTGGGTCAAAGTTTTAAAGGAATAAAGGTTGAGTGTCATGCTATAGTTTCTTTTGTTTAGTTTTAGTTCAAAGGAAAGAAAAATTTTATAGTCATTTAGCAGTTATCTTTATTACATAGTTTTCTTTTTCATGTATAGAGATGATAAATTAGAAGACGGTAGGTTGTCTCTCATAAAAAAAACATAATCATTTAAAATAATGCTAGGATCAGAAGTAGGCATAATTAAGTAGCATCCTTCCTTCCTCTAGGAGGGCAGTAAATAGTAAATTTTTAGGAGGTTTGAGAGGAGGATGTTTGGGGGAAGAACTGGTTAATCTCCATATTCCTTCATTTTTTATCCTCTGTTCCACTATCACACATAGTAGTAAAATAAATGTAAGAGGGAGCTCTAAAGATGCATTTAGAATTATGGAAACTGCAATTTACTCCACAACCAGGCTTGGGGGTAGAAGAATCCAAAAAACACTGTGTTTGGTGGCAGCCTTAAAAAAATAAAAGGAAATGGGCTGAGGAACGCATTTAGAGCCCAGGAAAATAGCATGTACATGCCAGGCATAGTAAAAGACCATTATTGAGTGGTGGGGACTATTGCAAGCTAGAACATGAAATGCCTACCTGAAGCAGTCAAATTCAGATTATCGAGAAAACAATGTTTTGGCCAAACAAGTAAATCTCTGGGCTACTACCCTCCAACAGGTGCTAATTTACCCCTGCCCTAAGTCCTGGGAAATAAAGAAAGCAATAAACATATGCTTAATTTATAAAAGGGAGCTTGAAGACCTTATCTGGGACTGGAAAGTGACCTTAAGCTTTAAATTTGAAAAGGTCTTTAGTGACTTGCTTTTGTTGGAGAAATTTTCATAAAGGAGGTAACATTTGACATAGAAGTTGAGAGGTGTGTAAAATATTGCTGGTAATATTTTTGGTTTTGGATAAGCACAGGACTAAAGGCACAGAGGCAAAAGATTGTAAATAATCTGGTGTAACAATTCAAGATAAATGAGGCTAAGTATGTAGGTAGGGGCACCATAAAGGCTATTGAGTGTCATGATATGAAGTTTGCTGTGTCAAATACAAAATGTAGTTGCTGATATTTCTAACATGGATTCTCTACTGCCCTTTGAGAAAGTTGCTTTGGGTGAAAATATTTCTGGCACATTTCATGGATGGTGGATTCCAAGGTCCACTGTCTTTCTACAGGAACATTAAATAAAATAATGTCAGAGATGAAGAAAATGTTTTTGTATTATTTACTTCAACCTTCTCATTTCACTGATGGGGAAACTGGGATTATGGAATTTATATATCTTATTTAATGTTACACAGTTAAAAGAACTAGAATATTCTTTTTTTTAAGATTTTATTTATTTGACAGAGAGAGAGAAATCACAAGTAGGCAGAGAGGCAGGCAGGGAGAAAGAGGGGAGGAAGCAGGCTCCCTGCGGAGCAGAGAGCCCGATATGGGGCTAGATCCCAGGACCCTGAGGTCATGAACTGAGCTAAAGGCAGAGGCTTAACCCACTGAGCCACCCACACACCCCTATAAGTTTCTGCTAATGAAATTAATAGTGCTTTATACTCTGCAGTCTCCAAGTGTGCAGGAAGATTCTTTCATGGAATTCTGGCTACTCTCAGCTATTTTAGGTGACATGTGCTGATTTAAAATACATTGTAAATTAACTATGGCATGTCTGTTACCACAATTTTGGGTACATTGATTTACAGTTAGTCATTCTCTTTTCAGTGCTGATTCATTTTCTAATCATGAGCTGTCTTCCCTGGTTTGCATCTAGCCAAGATAGACCTTATTCAAAATTGGAAGAGATAGATGCCTATGTGGTGTGATTTGAAGTCCAATTCCTATCTAAATTTCCTTTTATTTTTCAATTTTTTTAAAGATTTTATTTATTCACTTGACAGATTGAGAGATCACAAGGAGGCAGAGAGGAAGGCAGAGAGAGAGGAGGAAGCAGGCTCCCTGCTGAGCAGAGAGCCCAATGTGGGGCTCAATACTAGGACCCTGAGATCATGACCTGAGCTGAAGGCAGAGGCTTAACCCACTGAGCCACCCAGGCGCCCCCCTATCTAAATTTTTTAATTCATATGTCTCAGCTTATTCTTGACGGGGTCTACTAAAGGCATATACATTTTCACAATGTCATATCATCATTAATGATTATAGCTTATATCACTAGAAAATGATACTCCTTATCTCCTTTAATACCTTTTGCTCTAAATTTTACTTTTATTATATTCATAGTGCCATCCATGACACTTACTTTTGACTTTGATTAGTCTATTTTTGCAGTATATGAATTTTCAGTGTACTTAGGCACTTTGTTTCTGAGAGAGATTACACTTTAACCAGGTAACATATTAGTGGGGATTAGTTTATCTAATTCACCCATTGTATCAGTTTTCAACTGCTGCATAAAAATTATCACAATGTTTATTATTGGAGAATTTGTGTGATAGATACTGATACCTCACTAATCTTAGATCTTACTTAATGTATTATCCCATTTCCCCAGTGGTAATTGTCAGAGATTCATTCCTAGGAAGGAACAAAGAACGTTGGATCCAGACTAGGTCAGGGATAGTGTTTGACCTCAAAGGAGTAGTCATGTCAATTATGAAATTAGAATGTTGCTATAAACCAAACACAACAGTCCAAGATTGGAAGAGTAGACTAGAATAAAAAGCTAAGGAACTTCTTCTATCTTACAAAGTCATGCCTCAGTTATAGCAAGGAATTTATTTAGGTGAATTGTCTTTCAAACAAAGATTAGGAACAAATAATTTGAAAACAGTGACAGGCATGATTAAGACTTTAGCAACAACAAATTGTAATGAAATGATTGGGAATTTGAGGACAGTCTATGTAGATATGCAGAGTACATACATAACCACTTACTTAATGCCAGTTTCTTTTTGATCTAGTGCAATTACTTGTGGCAGATCTTGAGAAATAAATAAAAAATGAAAAAAAAGAATATAGAATGAATCCTACTATTTACATATAAAATCTTTAGGACAAAGAACAGTAAGATATACCAGGTAAAGTTTAATTTAAAAGAAAATCATCATCAAATACTATGCAAAACTTTATATTCACATGGATCTTATTAAGATGTAGTATCTTATTCATGATTAGGGAGACTGATTTCAAGCAGCTTCGAGGGTAAGAAGGCAACATCAAAGGCATATTAACAAATAAACATAAATTTCATGAACATGGGTGTTTAACTGTTTGCCTACCACAGCAGAAGTACATTTTAATTGTCCCTCTTATTTCACTCTGGCTCATTCCTGATACATTACCTTGGTTAGACCACCCAACTTGTCCCTTACCAGTATGACTACCCCCAACACACAAAATAAACAAAACCACCTTGGAGAAACCTTGGAAAAATAATGCATGTAGTTAAACCTTTATTAAATTAGATGACAATATAACATGAAATGGACAGTAAAATAAACAAACTGAGAGGAATAACCATTATATAGAGAGATAATAAACAACACTATGTTGTATATATGAGGTGTAGAAAGGAGACTTAAAGAAAGAAGACAGAAAAGATGTCTGAAAGACAAACAATAAGGTTACAATAAAATAAATTAAGAGTAATTCTAGCTTGTCTTCTCTATTCTATTTCCCTATAGATACCTCTCTACACCAGTCTGTATCTTGAGGTTTTCATCTCCATTTTTGCCTTTATCACAAACTCCTAGATAAAGGAGAAATCAACCCACGCAATATTTATGTCACCATTATCTAACTTAATAAAGAACAACAAACTACAACACTCAATGAAGGAGTGATTTTCAACCATGACACCTCAAAGAAAAACATGGGAAGATTTTACATCTGCCTATGCCTGGGCCCAATACAACAGAATCTCCATTAATTGAGTGGGGCTTCAAGATTGGTATTTATTAAAGATTAACTTATTTATTTGGGGGGGTGAGGGACAGAGAGAGACAGAGAGACCTGAAGACTACCCCCTATCCTGAGCAAAAAGCCTGACAAAGGGTTTGATCTCACCACCCTGGGATCATGACCTGAGCCAAACTCAAGAATTGACTACTTAAACAACTGAGCCACCCAGGGACCTCTAGAGACTGTTTTTTTTTATTATTATTATTTTTTTTAAGTCTATCTAGTTATATCTAATGGCCAGCCAGGTTTATAAACCAGCATCAATTCATTTGTTCTAAAATTTAACGTGCAGAAATAATTCTCTGGGAACTTCTTAAAAATGTAGATTTCTGAGCCCTAAAATTTCACATCTAATAGACCTGAGAAGGGGCTTTGAACTTCATATTTTTAGTAAGTACCTAAGTGACATAGATGTAGATAGTCCAAAAGGCTATTTTGAGAAATCCTAAATTAAGGTTTTCCCATTTAACATGCTCCAAAAACTTCAGTGTTCACTACATAATATATAAAATGTGATGGCAAAAAAAAATGTAATTCATAAGCCTCATTGAAAAATCCTCCCTCGGGGCGCCTGGGTGGCTCAGTGGGTTAAGTGCTGCCTTCAGCTCAGGTCATGATCCCAGGGTCCTGGGATCCAGCTCCACATTGGGCTCTCTGCTCAGCAGGGAGACTGCTTCCTCCCTCTCTCTCTGCCTGGCTCTCTGCCTACTTGTGATCTCTGTCTGTAAAGTAAATAAATAAAATCTTAAAAAAGAAAAGAAAAGAAAAGAAAAGAAAAATCCTCCCTCATTGCCATATCTAAGTAAACAGATTTTGTAATTGTCTTAGGTGGTGACCATTATTAAAAAAAAAAATCAACCAAGAATTTTTTGAGATATAATTGGATTTATTAAGCAATTTATGAATCAGGCAGCATCCCAACTAGCAAGTAGAGAGATGCTCTGAAAAGTTTTACAAAATAGAAGGGTTTTATTACCAGGAGGCCAGCACAAACAAGTAATTAGTTAAAGAAAAGAAAGGACTGTTTCAGGCCAGGACATTTTCTTTTGGGGGGAAGGGAAATCTCAGGGCTTTAATCATGAAAATTACTTCTTTATGGCAGATTAGGAAATTTCAGATTGACTGGTAAAAGGTCACATTTCTGAGATAGGGTGAAACTGTAATTAAATTTTGGTTTGTTGTTTTTGGGGGGTAAATAACTCCATTTGGAGATTTTTTTAAGACCATTTAGAAACTTTGGGAATTTTTTAACCATCATCCTTTTATTTAAGATAAGGTTCTCAGACAAATTTCATTAATTGAAAAAATGAGAGGTATTTTTATTTTTATTTTTATTTTTTTATTTAAATTCTTTATTTTTATTAATGTATAATGTATTATTAGCCCCAAGGGTACAGGTCTGTGAATCACCAGGTTTACACACTTCACAGCACTCACCATAGCATATACCATCCCAAATGTCCATAAGCCAACCACCCTCTCCCTACCCCCCTAACCCCAGCAACCCAGTTTGTTTTGTGAGATTAAGAGTCTCTTATGGTTTGTCTCCCTACCGATCCCATCTTGTTTCATTTTTTCCTTCCCTACCCCACATACCCCCCACTTTGCCTTTCAAATTCTTCATATTAGGGAGATCATATGATAATTGTCTTTCTCTGATTGACTTATTTCACTCAGCATAATACTCTCTAGTTCCATCCATGTCTTTTCAAAAGGCAAGATTTCATTTCTTTTGATGGCTGATTAGTATATATATATATATATATATATATATATATATATATATATATATATAACACATCTTCTTTATCCACTCATCTGTTGATGGACATCTAGGTTCTTTCCATAGATTGCCTATTGTGGACATTGCTACTATAAACATTCAGGTGCACATTCCCTTTCAGAACACTACATTTGTATCTTTAGGGTAAATACCCAGAAGTGCGATTATTAGGTCAAAGGGTAGTTCTATTTTCAACTTTTTGAGGAACCTCCATGCTGGTTTCTAGAGTGGGTGCACCAGCTTGCATTCCCACCAACAGTGTAGGAGGGTTCCCCTTTCTCCACATCCTCGCCAGCATCTGTCATTTCCTGACTTGTTAATTTTAGCCATTCTGACTGGTGTGAGGTGGTATCTCATTGTGGTTTTGATTTGTATTTCTCTAATGCCAAGTGACGTGGAGCTCTTTTTCATGTGTTGACCATCTGGATGCCTTCATTGCAGAAATGTATGTTCATGTCCTCTATTTCTTGATTGGATTATTTGTTCTTTGGGTGTTGAGTTTGATAAGTTCTTAATAGATTTTGGATACTAGTCCTTTATCTGATATGTCATTTGCAAATATGTTGTCCCATTCTGTCAGTTGTCTTTTGGTTTTGTTGATTGTTTCCTTTGATGTGCAAAAGCTTTTGATTTTGATGAAGTCCTAGTAGTTCATTTTTCACCTTGCTTCCCTTGCCTTTGGCGATGTTTCTAGGAAGAAGTTGCTGCAGCTGAGATTGAAGAGGTTGCTGCCTGTGTTCTTCTCAAGGATTTTGATGGATTCCTTTCTCACATTGAGGTTCTTCATCCATTTGGAGTATATTTTCGTGTGTGGTGTAAGGAAATGATCCAATTTCATTTTTCTGCATGTGGCTGTCCAATATTCTCAACACCATTTGTTGAAGAGACTGTCTTTTTCCATTGGACATTCTTTCCTGCTCTGTCGAAGATTAGTTGACCATAGAGTTGAGGGTCTATTTCTGGGCTCTCTATTCTGTTCCATTGATCTATGGGTCTGTTTTTGTGCCATTACTATACTGTCTTGATGATGACAGCTTTGTAATAGAGCTTGAAGTCTAGAATTGTGATGCCACCAACTTTGGCTTGCTTTTTCACATTTCTCTGGCTATTTGACATCTTTTCTGGTTCCATATAAATTTTAGGATTATTTGTTCAATTTCTTTAAAAAATGGTATTTTGACAGGGGTTGCATTAAACGTGTAGAATGCTTTAGGTAGCATAGACATTTTCACAATATTTCTTCTTCCAATCCATGAGCTTGGAACATTTTTCCATTTTTTTGTGTCTTCCTCAACTTCTTTCATGAGTATGCTATAGTTTTCTGAGTACAGATTCTTTGCCTCTTTGGTTAGGTTTATTCCTAGGTATCTTGTGGTTTTGGATGTACTTGTAAATGGGATTGACTCTTTAATTACTCTTTCTTCTGTCTGTTGCTGGTGTATAGAAATGCAACTGATTTCTGTGCATTGATTTTATATGCTGACACTTCACTGAATTTCTATACAAGTTCTAGCAGATTTGGAGTGAAGTCTGGGTTTTCCACATAAAGTGTCATATTATCTGCAAAGAGTGATAGTTTGACTTCTTTGCCGATTTGGATGCCTTTAATTTCTTTTTGTTGTCTGATTGCTGAAAAAAAATGAAAGGTTTTAAAAGTGAGAATTCAGTGACTATTAATTTTCCTTTTTAAAAATTATGTTCAATTAATTTTCTATCACTGTTTAACAAATTATCATAAATGTAGTGACTTAAAAACAACATATATTTTTTCACAGTTTTCATGATTCAGGAATCTTGATATGGTTCTAACTGATTCGGAAACTCTCTGATCTTAATCAAAGGATCAGAGATCTCAGGATCTCACAGCACTGCACTGTAGATGTTGCCCATGCTGTATTCATTTCTGGAGGAAAAAAAGCTGTGATGTTATTTGCAATAAGAAATATATATTTGGTCCTGTGTTCTGCCTTAAAGAAAGTAAAATCAAAGTTAGATTCCTTTAGATTACTTCATAAATTGAATGTATTTGAACCAAGTATCCGATGATCCTCTTTGCAATATGACCCTGAATGTGAAACCACTATTTTCTTCTTGTCCAATCTGGGTTGAATTTAGAACAGAGTTCTGTACCTAAACACATGGAGAATTGACTTTTATCATTCTCTGACACAATTACAATTCAGTAAATATAACAAAAATGGATATTTTATTTTTGTTCTATTTTTTACATTTAATTTATTTTGTGAATAGATTCAAATGACTCAAAGATGACCAAGTATAAACAGGTACATGGTGAAAGTCTGCCTTCCACACTTGTACCTAGAAGACGTAAACTTGCAACCAAATAAGGTATAAAGTATAATAACAATTCAAATCAATAGTTTGTGTGTGAACGTGTGTGTGTATGTGTGTTGTATAGGGTAAGAAAATAGGTAATAAATTCACTCATGTTTTTACTTTTACTTGGAAATAACTTCAAACATTGAGAAAAGTTGCAAGGAGACAAACCATGAAGAGACTGTGGACTCTGAGAAACAAACTGAGGGTTTTGGAGGGGAGGGGGTGGGGGTTGGGTAAGTCTGGTGGTGGGTATTATGGAGGGCACATATTGCATGGAGTACTGGGTGTGGTGCATAAACAATGAATTTTGGAACACTGAAAAAAATTAAATTTAAAAAAGAATAGTATAAAAAAATCTGAATATCCTTTGCCAGATTCACATATTAACAGGTTGCCTCACATGTTTTGCCTCATTTGCTTTCCTCCTACCTACACACACACACACACTTCTGAACCACTGTTATGTAAGTTACAAACATCATACCTCTTTCCCCTTCATTTCTAAATACTTCAGTCTGTATTTATTAAGAATAAGAACAGTTCCTTTCCTAATTTACCATACTTACTGTGATTTTTTCCAGTTTATCCAATCACATATTTTTAGTTAGAAACAGTTCCTCAAGCTTTCTTTATTTTTTTAAAGATGTTTACAGCTTTCCTTTAAAATATTTATTTAAATTCAATTTAGCTAACATTATTATTAGTTTCAAGGGTAAAACTTAGTGATTTATCAGTGCATATAACATCCAGTTCTCATTACCCCAATTGCCATCCTTAATGCCCATCACCCAACTATCCCTTCCCCCCACCTACCTCCCCACCAGCAATTCTCAGTTTGTTTTCTAAAGTTCAGCATCTTTTATGGTTTGCCTCCCTCTCTATTTTCATTTTATTTTATTTTTTCTTCTCTTCACCTATGTTCATCTGTATTTTTCTTAAATTCCACATATGAGTGAAATCACATGACATTTTTCTTTCCCTGACTGACTTATTTCTCTTAGCATAATACTCTGTAATTCCATCCACATCATTGCAAGTGGCAAGATTTCATTTTCTGATGGCTGAGTAATATTCTATTGTGTGTGTGTGTGTGTGTGTGTGTGTGTGTGTGTGTGTGTTTGGAGGGTGTGTATCACATAAGATGTTTACAGCTTTAAGAATGCAGGGCTTTAAAAATAATAATGTTCAGGGCACCTGGATAGCTCAGTGGGTTAAATCCTCTGCCTTTGGCCCAGGTCATGATCCCAGAGTCCTGGGATCGAGCCCCACGTTGGTCTCTCTGTTCAGCAGGGAGCCTGCTTCCCTTCCTCTCTTTCCTTGCCTGCCTCTCTGCCTACTTGTGATCTCTGTCTGCCAAATAAATGAATAAAATCTTAAAATAATAATGATAGTAATAATAGTAATAATAATGTTCTTCATCTGGGTTTGTATCTTGTTTTCTGATGATTAGATTTGACTTTTACCTCCTGGGATGAAATGCCAAATAAATGATGGAGACACACAGTGCATATCTATACTTTGTGTTGATGTTGATTTTATCATTTGTACATGGTGTTGCTAATTTCTGAATACCATAGTTATTATTTTTCTCTTGCAATTATTAAATATTAGTGTAAAGGCCATGGAAAATTATTCATTTTGAGACCATGAAAATATCCTACTCCTGCCTTGTCAAATTGGTGGACTTTCCAGATTTAGTGTCCTTTGATAATTTTTAATTAACATATAATATATTATTTGTATCAGGGGTACAGGTCTGTGATTCATCAGTCTTATATAATACCCAGTGCTCATTACAACACATACCCTCTGTAATGTCCATCACTCTGTTACCCCATCACAACACACCTTTCCCCTCCAGCAACCCTCAGTTTGTTTCCTAAGATTAAGAGTGTCATATGATTTGCCTTCCTCTTTAATCTTAACTCTGAGGGCTGCAAATGATTTTTCTAACTGCAGAAATCTCTACAACTTTATCGGAAATTATCCTAATCTTCAACTATTTTTAGGTATTTATTTATGTATTTATTAGTAATGTAGTGGTTACTTATTTCTTCAATGGTTTGTAAACCAGCAAATAATTCATTTTGGATATATTGTTAGGATGACTGTATGGGTGTGTTTTCTCTCCAGCTAAGTTGTAATCTTCCCAACAGTGGGAACTATACTCTGCTTCTATTTTATTCCTATTAAATTTCTTTATTCCTACTCTCTCTCTCTTAATCCAGAACTCTGTTTATCACTTTACTAAAGTCACTTACTAAAGACTGAATAAATTACCAAATGCTTTGAGGATGCTGGCAATGACATTTGTAGCTTCAAGCCATAGATCTCATGTAGCTGCCCTCCATGGATCATTGTAGTCACCAAATCAAATATTGGAAATTTATTAGAGAATTAGCATTTTTATATTAAGTATACTTCAAAGGCTATCTTTATTAGACACCAAATTGCACCATGTGATTAATTATGCACATTTCGCTAAAATCTCTACCTCTAATTTTGTTTATATTATGTATTAAAAAGTCACAAAGCTAAGTTCAGTTTTAATTTCTTTTATTACCCTGTAGAGTCTGATGCTCCTTCTACTTCAATATTGTTTTTTAATGTAAAATTTGCTCTGATTCTCATTTTGCATTTGAATCTCCCTGTTTTTTTTCTCCCATGATACTCTCTAGGGCCTCAGAAACAGATAATACTTTTCCTGATAACTCCTAAGTCAATATAGGACACTGATTTTAGAGACAGCACATTGTTGGTGGAATAAAATTAAATCACCCTTTTCAGTTAATTTTCAAGAATATGAGTTTTTCCTATATCATAGAAATTACTTGCGTAGGCTCTTGAGACTTCTGATGTTCTTTAGGAAATTTGTGTTTGTGGATGTATATGCAAACATATGTCTTTCTATGCCCTGCTGCTGTATATCAGTTCACATAAGACACAAAGAAATATGTTATTTTTTTCTATCTACTTTGTTAGTTATTTCCAAGATGACTCAGTATCAGGAGTATTTCAACTTCAACAAATCCCTGTTTTTATTATAATATCTCCCCTCTTCTATATTAGTCCAGTTTGTGGGGGAAGGTATTCTCCAAAGACATTAGATGTTGGTACTTGCTGTCTTAAGAGACTTCTGAGTCCCTGTTCAGAGAATTTAATGTACTATATCTCAAGCTTCTAAAACTAGCATCTCCTGACATTTTAAAAAATGTGTTCTGTATTTTACTGGAAAAACTTCATATGATCTAATATTTCCTGAAAACTTCAGGTTTGGAATAAAGCTTTTTATACACAAATACACACATATATGTCCATGCACACAGGCACTAATGAAAGATTATTTTAAAGAAAATAACTGCCAAAAAACAACAACAACAATAATCCTACCTTTGAGCTATCTTAATGTTAACATGGATTGGTGTGGCATAGGGGTCACCTCTTTATATATAGATGAGGATATATGTTAGAAGTAACATATAAGCTGGTATAGTTGGTGATACCATTGTACTAGACAGTTTTTTAACAACATTATTTAAGGTATATCCCCAAAATAAAGATAATTTAACAAACAGACTAAAATACTGGAATTAGAAATGTTTCCTGAATGACGTATCAGGGAATAAGTTCAATTTGCTTTCTCTCTCCAGTTTTTCACAAACTTACTCTTCTGCTTTTTTATTTATATTTTGGGAATATTAGAAAATTATATTTGACAAAGCTTAAAGATGAAGCTTACTATCACAAGAGAAAATAATTATTTTAGTCCTTTTAAGCATAATTTTGGTATTATATCCCCCTTTTTTTGGTACCAGCATATTTTTCTGTAGCATATTTTTGTCCATTTAAGCATTCAAAACCAAACATCAAAAGTATTGTATCATCTTTTTCTTAGAATTTATTTTCCTTTCATTAAAAAAAACCCTGAATGTCATGATAGTTCCACAATATGAAAATGTAACATTTATCTATATTTCAAAGTAGAGTCTTTTGTCTCTAATTTATTTTTACTATTGTTACCACTACTATTTCACCTCATGTCCTAGGTACTTTGTGTTCAATCTATATGTTTATGAATTTTATTCTTATCTTTACTTGACTATTTCTTTCAGAAGATTACGAAAATGTTAGTCTGACTTAGTTTGCACATTATGTTATGCCAAGAGTAACAGCGTCAATATAGCAAAAAGCATGCAGGCCCCAGAGAATTAGAGATGCATTTACAGCCTGAGTATGCCACTGACTAGCTGCATTTTTATTATTTTTTAGAGACGGAAGGAGAGAGTGAAGGGAGGGTGAAGGGGAGAGAGAGGACATTAAGCAGACTCCACATACAGTATGGAGCCCAAAGCAGGGCTAAGTCTCACATAACTGAAATTATGACCTAAGCCAAAACCAAGAATCTAATGCTTAACCAATCCAGCCAAACAGGCACCCCTGACTAGTTGTGCATTTATACACAAATAACTTAACTATGGTTTCCTTATTTATGTGATATAAGCAATTGCTGGTTTCTTCAAATAGTCATTGGGAGGGTTAAACTAAATAAGATAACATGTGTAAACATCTAGTTCAGGTCTGGCAAATAGACAGTACTTGAAATATGGTAGCTCCTATTATTTTTTCAAAATTTAATTTAATTTTTTTCAGTGTTCCAAAACTCATTGTTTATGCACCACACCCAGTACTCCATGCAATACGTGCCCTCCATAATACCCACCACCAGACGCACCCAACCCCCTCCATCCCCCTCCCCTCCAAAACCCTCATTTTGTTTCTCAACGTCCACAGTCTCTCATGGGTTGTCTCCCCTTCCAGTTTTCCCCCACTCACTTCTCTCCATCTCTCAGTGTCTTCCGTGTTATTTCTAATGCTCCACAAGTAAGTGAAACCATACGATAATTGACTCTTTCTGCTTGACTTACCTACTATTATTTTTATTATTACCAGTTTTTTTTGTTTGTTTGTTTTCGTTTATTTTAGATTGTGAGACCAGGGAGAACTAATCAGCTTGATCTACTGTTTGATACAAGTAGATGCAAATATATTTCAATACTATCACTGAGTACCTCCAAGGACTAGGAAAATTACTCAAATCTTTCTTTCTGTATGGCATAAATAAATCATCTACCTAGGGAATATTAGTGATGGCTCTTAATTGGTTATCTTTCTCCAAAGATGTTGACCTTACAGTAATGTATAAATACTAGGTAGTGGTTATTTATTTTTCCAAATGAAACATTTCTTAGGGTTTTAATAGATCAGTTAGAAGTCCTGTGTATTCATGGATTATATAACCAAAATTACATAAGAGAAATTAAAAAAAAAAAATAAAGGAGACAGCTACCACGTTTGTGCTGTTGTTGTTGTTTCCCTTTATCTTCTTATGTCTTCATGTTTTAGGAGTATTTTACCACTTCTGTGACAATCCTTCCTCTAAGCAAATCAGGGTATATCAAAGAGCAGTGGGGGCTGTTAAAAATGGTATTCTGGGGGGGAGGAGTCAAGATGGCTGAGAAGTAGCAGGCTGAGACTACTTCAGGTAGCGGGAGATCAGCTAGATAGCTTATCTAAAGATTGCAAACACCTACAAATCCAATGGGAGATCGAAGAGAAGAAGAACAGCAATTCTAGAAACAGAAAATCAACCACTTTCTGAAAGGTAGGACTGGCGGAGAAGTGAATCCAGAGCGTCGGGAAGATAGACCGCGGG
>PJEN01024289.1:0-18318 GCA_004024605.1 Pteronura brasiliensis
TACAAAAACAATGAATACTGTTATGCTGAAAATAAATTTTAAAAAATGATAATAAAAATAAATAAATAAATAAATTTAGTCTGACCAAAGGAAAAAAAAAAAAAAACATGGTGTAGAATTCAGTAATTCATCAGTTGTATAAAACACCTAGTGCTCATTATATCACATGCCCTCCTTAATGCCCATCGCCCAGTTACCTCATCCACATTCAAAATTAGTGATACACTATATGTTAACTAATTGAATTTAAATGATAAAGAAATAGAAGAAAGAAAGAGAGAGAGAGAGAAAGAGGAGAGAGAAAGAAAGAAAACTTATGGTATAAGTAAGTAGAGGAATCATTGTGAATGCTAGACAACATGACACAGAAAGAAAAGTCAAGGGCTTGCTCCTTCTGAACAATGGAGTTCCCCATTACCTAATGGTGGCAGCCACCCAAGATTCTCTCCACTGACAAGAGAACTTGGAATACTCTTCTTAAAAAGTGTCGTTGGACTTGGGGGACCTGAAAGCTTCCTCCTGTACCACTTCCACTGCCTGAATCTCTGTTATCTCAGCCAATTTCGACTCATGCTTCAAGTCCTCACTTAAATGTCTCATCAAAGAAGCCTTCCATGCTCTCTAGGATTAATTAAATCCACCTTGCTTTAGACAACTTTACATCCTCTTCCATAAACTCATCACAGTTGTAATTACTTATTGAATATCTGTCTTTGCTGTGATCTTCAGGAGGACAGATGGTCGTGTTCACTATCACAGCCCCCGGGCCCAACAGAGTGTCTGGCACATCAAAATTGCTTGATAACTATTCTCTGAATTGAACTGAATTGAAATTTTCTTAAATTGACTTTCTAATCACATTTTAACAGGTACATTTATGACATAGTAACATCAAAAGAAGAGGGTTATTACGATGCTGCAATGTCTAAAAGAACTCTCAAAACGAACCCTGGTAAAACCTGAGAATATTTCACCTACAGAAGAAAAAAGAATTTAAAGCTATCATATGGAATAGAGCCTAGAATTACTCCCTATGACCAAACTAGATCACAGAGGAACAATTTGGCTCCATATGAGAAAAGACTCTCTAACAACTGAAGCTAGCAAAACCAAAAAATCATGCATCAAAGTGGGAGCAGTTCTCTGCACCTGATCTAGTTTAAATAGACATTATCCTAAGAATGGCTTCCTCTCATTGGACAGGTAGTTGGAGGATTTGTGTCCTGAAAATATTTCCATACTCTCAGGTTTCCTTTGTAAGTGAAGGAAAAGTAAAAACAATATATCATCTTTCTTCCCCTTGAACTATCCTAAGTTTAAAAGGGAAAAGATGCATAAAGCAGAAAAGTAGACATAAACTCTTCAGAAGAGAATTGTGTTTAATACATACTGTTGTCATGATTTATTTTTACCCCAGGTATATTGGACTTGTTCTAACGCAGTTTTCATGTTCAATTTGTTTTTAGTTGAGGTTTGTTTGGTTGATTGGTTGGTTTACTTGTTTCTTAGTATCTATGAATGTTTTATCCATGCAAAGAACTTCTTGTACTTTGCCCTTTATTCTGAATTTTGTAGCCCAAGTTTGTGGTTCAATGAGGAGCAATTGCTCAACAAACATGAAAATGATGATTGCTTATTGTTGGTATTTAATGCAATTATTCAAAAATTTAATAAACACTTTTATAGAAGCTCAAAATTTCCAGTCAGTACATATCCCTTGAGACAGGACTGGTAGCAAGAAGTAGCTTTTCCAAGACAGTTTAGAGGGGGGAAATTACTTTTGAAAGAAAATCATGAAGCCATAATATTAGTTTAATTGATAATAGGTTCTAGGGTTAAACACACTTTCTGCTTTAGTAACCATTTTATTTCACATACCTTCTGTCTAGACTTTCTTGACTCTCAATGTCAGGGAAAAACAGATGGAAAATATGGAGGCATTTGGAATTAAAATTACACAAGGAAGTCTCTAACAAGACAGACACAGTATATAAGCTGAGATTGTTTTTTCATTTACCCCATTATTTTCAATATTATTTAGTCTTTCTCTTCTATTTAGCAATACAGCACATGAACAACAGTTTTCTTATAAAGAAAATCAAACTTTTTTTCTTTTGAGAAAATGGGTGTTTTGGCAATTCAAAGAAGCTCATTTAAAAATAAAATAACCAAATGATAAATTTAAATTTGACTTGAACAAATATTAAAGCATGTCAAATATTATAACATAATTGAGATTATTTTTATCCCTTTGGTACTCATTTTCCAGAATATAGAGAATTTTTATCAAGTTTCTCAAAAGAACACAGACATATACTAGACATTGGGAAGGATCTACAAGAAGCAAATGAGAAGATACACACATGAGCATATTAGAGTGGAGTGAAGATACACACATGAGCATATCAGAGTGGAGTGGTTTACAACATGGTAGCAGCCTGGGCAGGAGGAGGCAGACCTCTTACACAGCCAGATACTTGCTCAGAGTGGTTCAGCTTTAAGACCAAAACAGGTAACCAGAAGTGAGAGTCTAATGAGAACCCACTGAGCCTCTAAAACCTCAGAAGTTGGCTAGATAAAGTGGTGTCCGGCAAAGCCTCAAAGCTACTCTATCTTGACTTCAGAGAGATTTCTACTTCTGGAAAACTGGAGTTGGAGTACTTTTCTCTATTCCTTCTGCTAACTAGAGCATAATAAACAAACAAACTGGGACGTTATACATAAAACCAACATAAGAAGACTATGGAAGATAGAGAGAACATAAGGTCTGGCCAGAGATTTTGAGACCCATGGAAAGACACAGTGATAAGTTCTCTTGGTTTTTAGCTTTTGGGCTTTGGGTTTTCTTTGCTTCAGGTATTCCAGACTGCTTTCCTGGAAAAACCAGTAATCCAGAAACACCAACATGTAGCTAAAAGCAAACAAACAAAAAACTAAACTAAACTTGCTCCCATTATCCAAAAGGATCATGTCAATTGGACTGAACACTTTTCTAAAATAACATCCTACTCTAGCTAAATACCACAGAGAAATCTGTCCCTAGCCCCCAACCTTACTCTCACCAGCAAAGACAAAGTAGAGTATACAGACTTCCACCTTTGCCAGGCTATAATGGAGCCCCCCCCCCACCCTTCCACTAGAGTAATATCAGACAAGACCCATATGAGAGCAGGGATTTTCACTGCCAGGTCCCATTCCCCACCCAACCACATTCCTACATTGCCAGTGGAGAGCCTTGATTTCCATCCCTGTCCCTCCCTCATGCCGCTGGATTGTGTCAGAGGTGGCCTAGAAGAAAATCAGAACTTTCATCACTACCTAGTGGTAAGAAGGACAATCTCATCCCCATGGTGTTGGTGGAGGCCATGTGGAGTAGTAACAAGGTACTCCTGCCTCTCCAAGCTAGGGTAGTATCAGCAGAGACCTAGCAAAAAGCCTGACCTTCTAACCACACCCAAAACCAGCATTAATGAGGATCATCTCTTCTCCACTTGCCATTGGGAATCATGGATTTCCACCCATCCTAGCTATAATTTGGCAGTGCCCCTCTTTACCTACTAGATCTGAGCCAGAAGAGGCCTAGTATAACAGAAGATTTAAATAAGATCCAGACATCTATGTTTTATCAAAAATCATTCATCCTACCAAGAACCAGGAAAATCTCAACATGAATGAGGTGACATAATCCACAAACAACAATACCAAGATGACACAGAGGACAGAAATATCTGACAATGATGTTAAAGCAGGAATCCAACAAACATGCTCCAACAAACAATTATAAACATGACTGAAATGCATGAAAAAATAGAAAGCCTCAGCAAAGGCATAGAAAATATGTAGAAGAATCAAATAGAAATTTTAGAATTTTGAAAAATATAATATAAAAACAAAAAAATTAATGGATGGGCTCAACAACAGAATGGAGAAGACAGAGTAAAGAATCAGTGAACTTGAAGAGAGAACAATAGAAATTTTCTATTCTGAAAACAGAGAGCAGATAGTTTGGAGTGGGGTTAGCGGAAGGGGAGACACATCAGGGACCCATGGAACCGTAACAGAATATCAAACCTGTGTGTCATTGTAGTCCCAGAAAGGAAGGAGAAAGAGAATAGCTCTGGAAAACTACTCAGGAAAAGAATCTGAAGATCTGAATCACACCACTAAGCACCATCAGCATTCTTCTTTTCCATGTCTGGAAACTAGAGTCTGGCTTGCTGAATTTTGGGAAAGCAATATTGGCTTCATGATGCAGTATCAGAGGGCAGTTGATGCAGCATCCCAAACCTAATTCAAAGATACATATTTTGGCAGAAGTTGTGTAAATTAAAAACTCCTTTTCTGACTTTAATAATTTCCCAATTCACCCTTAGTTCTGGTCCCTTCCCATGAAGTGAACCTGAGACATCCCCCAGGGACATAGTGTGGGTTGTCAGCAGGACCACAGCCGGAATCAGGCAGTTGGAGCTGGATTTGGCCACGAAGAGGGGCAGAATGGTTGAATCTCACCCTTAGAGTCTCTATTCTGGGGAAAGGGAACAAAGTCTATCCTAGACTGTTTCCTTTAACAAAAACCCCTGGCTGGGGAGCTATGAGTAATGCTTCAACCTTGAAACCACCTAAGAATCTGATCTTTAAACAGTTAAAGAAAAACTGTGATTTCCAAAGTTTCTAACAATTATTGGATTGCTAAATATGCACTGAAAACTGGCATTTTGAGAAGACAGAATGGGATTTCAAAAGGCAAAGTCTGGGGCAGAGTCTGGAATAAGGAGTTTGCAAAAAAAGAAGCTAAATTTTTCCATTGAACAAATTAACAGTAAATTTCACATGCAGTGATAATGTCTGCTTTGAAAATATTTTCTTTGAAATGGTGGAAGGTGAATCTAGGGACTAAGAGTAAAGGGGAAGAGGGAGACCATAAAGTGAAAGAGTAGACCTACAAAAATGGCAGCAAAAATGGCAGCAGTTCAGGGACCCAAAAAGAAGTATAAGGTAACAGACACCAGAACAGAAATAGCTGATGAACTTGAAGAAATGTTATCCACTTATTCAAATTTAGGTTGTTTACTCATGTGTGCTATAATTCAGTGCCACCATCACCAAGCCTTCATGTAAAGTTCTCTGTAGCAGGTCTGGGCTGGAGATACAAAAGAAAAACAGAGGACAGGTGACTGTCTGTGGCTTTGAATGAACTGGTATGGGCAGGAGACAGGTACAGTGTGATGGCAGATCCAGAGTGAACGAAAGGGAGACAGGAACAGCAAATGCGAGAATATATGAGAAGAAAGCATCTTGTACCCACTGTCCTCCACTTCCCTACCAGGGAAAAGGAGACAAGGTATTATACTGCATCATTTAGTGCATTTGTACAGGAGGGGCTCAGTTATCAGATTTGCATTTGGAAGGTCAGAGTTTTGACTCCAGAAGGCTGAAGCTCTTGGGAACATTTAGCTCATACATTTTTCTACTTGGGGATTCTTGAACTCTTGTAACTTATAGTATCTGCCATTGATCATTATAAAGGTTTCCAAGCACAGATGGGTGAGCTTACCCCTCAGGCTATTACACAGGCTTGTGCATGTTTCCTATCCAGGGTTCCCTGACAACAAATAAGACAAATATTAAAATGACATAAATAGGGGTGCCTGGGTGGCTCAATGGGTTAGGTCTCTGCCTTTGGCTCAGGTCATGATCTCAGGGTCCTGGGATCCAGTCCCACATCAGGCTCTCTGCTCAGCAGGGAGCCTCCTTCCCCCACCCCCGCCACCCTCTGCCTGCTGCTCTGCATACTTGTGATCTCTCTTTCTCTGTCAAATAAACAAATAAAATCTTTAATAAATAAATAAATAAATAAATAAATAAAATGACATAAATCTTACATAGCAAATAGAATTCAGATATTTTAAGATAAAAAGTATCAATCAAAGGGTACCTGGGTGGTTCAGTCCTTAAGCGTCTGCCTTCAGCTCAGGTCATGATCCCAGAGTCCTGGGATCAAGCCCCGCATCAGGCTCTCTTCTCAGCGGGAAGCCTGCTTCTTCCTCTCTCTCTGCTTGTGTTCCCTCTTTCGATGTGTCTCTCTCTGTCAAATAAATAAATAACATCTTTAAAAAAAAGTATCAGTCAATTTGTCCTTAGCTAGACCCAATTATAAATCAGGAAGCATGTGTCAGCTGGTAGAGAAATCGTGTTGGGTGTTATGTAGAAATCTGGAGCACAAAAGCACTGTCCACTTAGTGCTTAGTGACCTCTGCTGCTTACTTACACAGTTCTCTTGGTTTGAGTCTCCCTGATCACAGAGCCTATGATAGGGACTTGAACCCGGGTACAGGTGGCTTATTTGGGGTGAGATACCAGGAAGTAGAAATGAGGGTGTGGGAGAGTGAGAAGAGAACGAGGGAAGGTAATATAGAGCTGCATTCTCATAGAGGATTTGATCCTGCCAAGCCCTCTGAAAAGAAAACAAGTACCTCTCTGAATCATCCCCTCCAAGGGACGGGAGGAAGAAGTATTTCTCCAACAGCTTCCCATCATCGTTGGTTAAGGATTGCTCCCAGGGACAGAAATCCCCGCCACCCCCAGTCCATACTTCTCTGAGCCAATTCCCAGGAAAACAAGACCAGCTACAAGCACGTAAGTCTGAACTCCCAGAGTGTGGACATTGTGGCTGAAATCAGAAGTAGGCTAAGAGGAAGAGTACAAAGAAGGTACAAAGAGACTCTGCCCCAACGCAGTGCCTAAAGCAACCACCCAAGTCCATGCCATGTCCTTTCCAGCTCCCACAACAAACTTGTGAGTGACAGCCCAAGAGTAGAATTCAGTTTGCTGTCCCCCCAAAAGTAAAGGTTTTCCTCTTTATCATGTCTCCTCCAAAAAAATCCAGCCTTCAGCAAATCAATTAACCAACTTGTTCAACTGAATTATTACCAATTGAAAGATAAATAGTATCTGTCACTCCCCTCATGAAGTATATGATTCATTGACAGAAACAAACACATGAAGAGATAATTTCTAATAACGTGGGGAAGATAACTAAAGAACTATAAACAAAGACACAGAAGGCTCGAAAAGGGCAGTGATGAGGCCCTGAGCCCAGCAGGGGAGTGGGGCTGTGGTCAGTGATGTTTTCCTGAAGAGGGCATTCTAGGTGCATGGAATAGCTGGGAAACACACACACACCAGCACGCTGTGTATTTCTCTCTTCCTATTTGCTCCCTTCAACTTTTAGATCTGATAGTAGTGCATTAAGCTTTTCCTTCATAATTTTTTTTATGTTTAAGAACTTTTTAATGTTCGTCCTATGAAGACAAGCTACTTCTGGTAGTGGGATTTTTTTATTGGGGGGGGTTGTTTGTTTGTTTTAATTTCCTACCCTCAGTACAAAGCAATTGAGACTCTCAAAATTTGCTGAATAATTTAAGGAATGAGTGAATGAATGATATTTATAGTCTCCTTGAACTCTATAACTTAAAAGAAGATTTGGAACATTCTATGGTAGACAAGTCACAGGATCATCAATTAAGGGAAAACAAAAAAATACAGGAGGTGTAGTACTGCATCCCTAAGACATTTGATTACTTATCTTCCAGGAAAAGTTGTCCATTCCCAAAATCTAGAAAGTATAAATTTTATTTATAAGTACATTTTATTTTAAATTTTATTTATAAAGTATAAAAATATTTTAAATAAGTTATTGGAATTATTTGGATGTTTTTATGGGTGTTAAGGTGTTAAGGCTTTATTCCTCACAAAAATCACCTCTATATAGAAATAGAGGGAAATACAGGAGTCCAGTTGTTCCTTTATGCATTAAATCCTCTTCTTTAATATGTGTCTGGGGTTCCTAGAGTCCACAAGCATTTTGTGGGGTGGGTGATGAGTATGTCCATCTAATCAGCATTCTAGGTACACTGCTCGTGTTGTTGGCTATTAATTGAACCTGACTGTGGTAAGTGCGTTGACCCCACAATAGCTTACCTGCGTTCTCAATTCAGCAAGTCATGTGTAGTAAGGTTGGATATTTTGTTTTCACTTTTAATTTTGCATTCTATGTAAAGTTTAATTTTTATGTGTGGATTACTATTTAATTTGAATACCAAATAATATGTGATGTTCTTGTCTAAAGGAATAATCTTTAGACAACTTCTTCAATCATTTTTGTAGAATTGGTGATGGATTGGTTCAGGTCCATCTGTACTTCAGAGGCTCGGGTTTGGTTAAGACTTAAAGCAGAAAGTTACAAAATTATATATAAATTTAGGAAAGCAGTCTATTTTTAGGGAGCAAATTCAAGCAAACCAACCCATCTAGAAGAGTCAGTTTGAAAATTTCATTCTTTCCGCAAACACATACTGTGTATCTATTATGGGGATTAATCAGCAATCAGTATAAAACAAATTTTTTAATTTGAAAGTTAAACTAGAAAGGAAGAAAAATGATTCCCGAGTTTATTAACATGTTACATACCTATGGGCATCAGAAATGAGGTCGGTTCATACTCTAGTAGCTAACACTTTAAAAATCAGAAAAATAATTATTCTGGGAAGTTGATTTTCCTACATGAAAACATAATTATTAATGTTTCAATATGAAGAGAATAGCTTCACATTTTTTTACTTATCTATTTTAAACACTTTATTTCCAAACATTTACCTCTGTAAACCATTCCTTTTTTTAATTTCTTGTTTTTTAATTATGTTAGTCACCATACAGCGCATTAGTTTTTTTTTAATTTTTTAATCATTTTTTTAATTTATTTTCAGCATAACAGTATTCATTGTTTTTGTACCACACCCAGTGCTCCATGCAGTCCGTGCCCTCTCTAATATCCACCACCTGGTTCCCCCAACCTCCCACCCTCCACCTCTTCAAACCCTTCAGATTGTTTTTCAGAGTCCATAGTCTCTCATTGTTCACCTCCCCTTCCAATTTCCCCCAACTGCCTTCTCCTAAACATCATTAGTTTTTGATGTAGTTTCACATTTTAAATGTATCTATCTTGGTACTGTCCCTTTAACCAGTCTGTTTTTCATTATTTTATGGCAAAATGTTTGAATATATTTAACTTAGACCACTTTAAAATCTTTGAGAGGATGATTCTGGTCTAATTCATTGATCTAATATTATTACAAATAACTACCTTAATTTTACTGAATTCTTTTTAGCAAGGGAGTGATCATATTGACACTTAGTTGAAGGGAAACACAATAATCAAATCTAAATAATAAATTGAGTTAAAAGCTTTTGACCAGAACTTAATCATGTATCATAAGAAATAAAAACATAGCTGTAGAATTTTTTAAATTATAATGACAAATATCCTATCCCACCAATCAAATACCTCTCTCTCCTGTCTCTCCTCTCTCTCTCTCTCTCTCTCTGTCTCATTCACTATTATACGCCCACACACCCACTACACACAATCTTGTTGAATCCTTTAATCAATGGCCCATGAAACACTTGTTCTTTATCACTTCCCTTTTTCACTTTTTAGAAAAGGAATATCATAGTATCAATTTCTATGTAAGATAGTCCGTGAAAATTTGAAATAAGTTTCTAGATAGTTTCTCATAGCATATACTTTTTTTAAGTTAAAAGGAAATTGAAGAGTGTGTTGATTTTATATTCTTAAGCAACCAAATTTTACCTTCATTATCCTTATACAAACATACATGCATGAATAAAAAGCAACATATGTAGTCTTTCTCCTCAGTTACATTGAGCATACACTTTATTGTGAAAGTATTGGAGAAAAAAAGAGAATATTCTCCCAAAAATCAAGTTCACTTTTCCAGAGAACTGTTTCATATTTGTTCCAAAGGTAATAAGAGTTCCTCACAACCAAATGACATACAGGAAGGAAAAAAAAAAAAAAAACCCACGTAATTTCCAGGAAGAACTAAAACTTTTTGAAAACTTTTCTGGGTTCTCCCATTTCTACTTAGAAAGTCACTGAAGTGACAAGACTTCAAATAAGGAAATTCCCCTCTAATTATAACTTATACTGGGTCAGAGAACCCTAGAGACGTAGGTATGGCCAGGGGACATACCCTAGGAGGTTACCAGTTGTATAGCAATTGGTCTCCTCCTTAAGTAGAAAACATTCTTCAGACTTTACAAGTCCCTAGGGAAATAACTTGGACTTTATGTGTAATATGAAAATGCCATGGAATTCCCTTCTCTTCTGCCCTTCCTATCCTGGCTTCATAGAATCAATCTATTTCCAACCAAGTTATTTTCCTCTATAGTCTCATAAACCTAGCTATAAAAGGAGAAGCCATCCTATTTATTTTTACACTTGTTTATAAACCTCTGAAGTTCTTAAGTTTTTTACAAAGAGAAGGAATAGAACTTCAAAGGTACACAGAGCGTAACAACAAAAGGAAGGAGGGAGAGAGAGAAAGAAGACAGGATACAGAGAAAAGTACAACTGGAGTAAAAACCTCTTCTTGAAAAGAATGGACCTACCTATAAACCCATTCCTTCTGTAGTTATTTAAAGGTTACCCCATGAATTGAAAGGGACCAACCCAGGTGATTCATGAGAATAAGGAAAAATATTAAAACAGGGTTGTGCCTACTTTCTTTTGAGTCTTCTAAGTCTCAGCTACCACATAAACATATATCACAAAAATGTTAACTATAGTCTTGGCAGCAGACCCCCAACCCCACCCCAAACACATTGGTGGAACTCACACTGGTCATGTCCTCCTTCTCCAGGGGACCCAAAGTTATTCAAAATAAGTTTCAGACTCTCCCAAGTTCTGCCTCTTAGTCCTGAATTCCTTGCTGTTTCCAGTAGCATAAAGGCAACAAAGGAAATAGGATGATGGGTTCAAAAGCCAGAAGCACATTTTCCCAGTACTGAAAATTCCATGGATCCCTCAACCCCCAAAATATTAACCCACATCTTATGATTCCTTCAAATGGCTCCCATCTTAGAATAAGGCCTGGGTGAGGATGAAAGAGAAGAATTTAGCAAGGGTGAGTTCTGTAACATCATCAGACACTTCACTGGTGGCACCAGTCACTAACACTCTATCCCATAGCTGGTATTTAATTTAATACACATCTCACTGATAGACTAAAAAATTGAATAATTGAAAGCACAATTACAATGCATCAAATAAAGTTGGTACCTGGGGCCAGGAATATGTCATCTTGGAGATTTATTTCTTCTGGACAGACTCACATAAGATACTGGTGTTGTTCAGCTATCTCAGTTTTTAGCTTATCCACCTTTGGCCATCATCTCCTAGCTGGCAAAATTCCAAACAAGACTTTGTTAGTTTTTTTTCCCCTTCTTCAAATTTTTCTCATTATTAAGCACTTATTACATTTTCTGATAAAAATTCCCCTTTGAATTATGATAGAGAAAATTGAAGTACAATAAAAGTCGCTGTGAGACCCCACAGTGACTCAGCTGCTAACAAGAATTCAAATTTAGCTTTCAATATTCCAACATATAGCCCCAAATAGTACCATAATTATTATTTGACCACCACCAAGAGGCCTTCCAAATGACCCTGTCCAAAATAGAATCTTAGTCATTTTTCAACCAGACAATACACAAACAAGTCTATGTACTTTCTGATATTGGCAATAGTATACTAGCTAGAAATAAGAGAAATAGTGCTTTTGTTCAAAGCAATGAAAAATTGACTCCTTTTTGTGTGGATTTGTATCGGGGAGGTCATTTTGTTTGTTTATTTGTTTGGTTTTTGTTTTTGTTTTTGTTTTTTTGTTTTTGTTTTACTAAATTACAGTTTATTTGAGATTTAGTTTGGATCTTTTCAAATCAAAGACATGAAAGTGTAGGAAAGCTTTGCTCAATACCACACAAAATAAAATATTTTCTCAACATAAAACTTGCCACCCATGGATTTTTTTTCTCATTAGCTACACAAACCAGATTGTAGTGGATTTTAATTAAAGTAAATTATATTGAGAATTAATTGAAGTCTCCAAATTGCAAGTCGGAAAATGTTTGCTAAATATCCCATTCTAATGTTCCAGAAAAAAAATTCCTATTCGTTACTTAACCAGGGTTATGAAGAAATATATGACATTAAGTTCCAGTGCCAAATAATTTTTAAAAAGAGGAAACACATTTGTTTAGTATGTTTGTTTCATATGACCCTCAATATTTAATACACTTAAATCTCATATTCTCATTATGCCTCTTAATACTATTAAATAAACTTAGCTTGATGATAAACACAAATTACTAAATAAGTACTATACCCCTTTAGGATATAAAACTATTTCTACTCTGATGTTCACCTATTTTGTGTTTGAACCACAATCCTGACATTTGTAAAAAGTATGCACAATAATTAACTGTTGGGTACTTAAGTTTGACACAAGAAATATCAGAGTACTATTCTCAAAGTACATAGAAGCTACACATAATAGTGATTTTCAAACAGTTTAAGGCAGATACTAATCTGAATGGTACAACCTAGAAATATAGAAAAGGAAGAGATCTCATTGGCTAGAAAACAGTAAAGCCCAAAAGAGGCGTGTCAGTTGCACTTACTTGCTGAGGTAAGGGCTTCTAGGTGTTTGGAAATATGGAAGTGGGATACAAGTTAAGAACTCAGAGCATAAAGGTAGACCTGATATTTTTCATCATCAAGGTTATGGTATAAACTCTCAGCAGAATGACTCTGTGGAGAAATTAGTGTAGAAAAGAGAAGAGAAAGCAAAAGACTAATTCTTGAGAAACTCCAATGACGGGGATAGGGAGGGAAAAGAAGAAAAAAGTGAGGATGTTGTGGTGCCACAGAAAAGATGGGTAAGAGATTTTCAAGGAAGGGTTTCCAAATAGAATCACATGCAGCTGAATAGCCCAAGAGAGTGAGTGTTTTTAAAAGGTCATTGATTTTCACTGGGAAGAGGTCACTAATGATTTCCCACAAGCAGATTCAGGAGGCTAAAATTCCCTTCAAAAGTTTACAAACAAAACAGATAATGGAAAAATGAGAGTGAGTGTAGATGATTTATTGAGGTGTTGGTCATGAAAAGGAAGAAAATAAATTCAAAGTTTATTAAAGGTATCAGGATCCAAAGAAAAAAAGGTGATTTGTTTAAAGTAGTTGACCTCTAGGCATAACTAAGGTCAAGAAAAAATTCTTCAAAAGAAGGAAGAGAAGGAGGAAGGGATGGGGGAGGGAGAGAAGAGAAAGGAAGATAGAAGGAAGAAAGAGAGAAAGTGAAAGAGGGAGGGAGGGAGGAGGGAAGGAAGGAGGGAGTGAGGGAAGGAAGAAGGAAGGAAGGAGGGAAGGAAGGGGAAGGTTGGTTGAGAACCCTAAGGAAGGTGGGATGTGCTGAGGTGTGGGAGCAATGCCTGAAAAGCCTCAATCAGGGATGGATCCCAAAGCAGAGAAGAAAAGTTAACTAGAATAGAAATAACAGTGGTTAACATTTATTGAGCACTGTTATGTGCAAACAACAGTTCTAAATGCTTAATGTACATTACCTTTTTAACTACTTAAAAAATCTTCAGGCGCCTGGGTGGCTCAGTCAGTTAAGTCTCTGCCTTTGGTTCAGGTCATGATCCCAGGGTCCTGGGATTGAGTCTGGAATCAGGCTCCTTGCTCAGGGATAAGGGAGCCTCCTTATCCCTCTGCTTACAGCTCCCCCTGCTTGTTCTCTCTCTCTCTCTGACAAGTAAATAAATAAAATCTTAAAAAAAAAAAAAATCTGACAAAGTGTCAGTGTCCAAATACACACTTATCTGACTTAAGCTCAACCGTTAAAAGCTTTTATTTCTGATTCATTACAGAGTGTCCCAAGATATAAAAGTACAGTCTCACTCAACGTGATTGGTTGAAGTTATATTCTTTTTTTTTTTAGAAGTTATAATCTTAAAACTAATTTACACATTCACAAAATATGGACCCCCACAACTTCTGATAATCAAAATACAGTTTCTTCATACAGTGTTTGCTACATAGATTATCCTTGGAGAGGCTCTGATGGTTAGAAAAGGATAAACACTTATTCCTGCAACAGCATCCTTCCAAGGAGAAATCCCTTGATGTCCATATGTAGGGTGCACAAATAGAGTATATAAATTTGATTTCAGTAATTTTATTTCAATGAGCCAAAAGAAATCCTTTTCTACCATGCTACTTCTTCGTGGATATTACATTGGTATGCAAACCCCAAGCTAATACCTCTCTCCCTAGCCACTTCAAACCGCATTAACCCCTATCCCAGTGAAAAGATTGAGGAACATAAGTTTTCATTAAAGTGAACAGAAACATTATTTCAATCATCCCTCTGCCACTAAATTGAAATGCTTTTTAATCTTTTCTCACTTTTCCGTAGAATTTGAAGGTATTACCCAAATACCCCTTTTGGAGTTCTTATCTCCTTTTATTATATTGACTATAGTTAGCCCTGGATTACTTTCAACCTACCTGGGTTTTCCGGCATTTTATTTTTCATAGGCTCCTCTTCTTCTACCCATCCTTTAAATGTTGGGGCTTCTTCTATTATACGTCTTCTTTTTTTCTTTCTTCATACTATTCCTTTAAAAAAGCTCATCCTCTGTAATGACTTGAATTACCACATTCTATGGCTGGTAAGTTCCAAAGCATATGTTCAGCTTGGGCTTCTCTGCAGAGCTCAGATCCATTTGGACAACTCTAAGCTTCCCCAACTGAGTGTCCTGTAGAGATGCCCCAACATTTTCCCAATAATCTGTTCTTATGTAGCCACCCATCTGATGAAACAGTAAGTCGAGACAAAAAACTAGTAATCATCTTTGCAGTTTTTTTCTTTATTCATCGCCCTTTCATATTCCATCCAATCACCAAATTAGGTAAACTCAGTTCCCAAAAATCCCTCAAATCTCTTCTTTCTCTTCTGTATTATCACTTTCATACGTAGGGACTCATCTTTTCTTGCATAAGTTACTTCTTAACAAAATCTGCTTTCCCTGCCTCCAACCTTGGTCACTTCAAACCTAATCTCCACATAATCTCCAAAGTGCTATTTTTAAAATTCAAATCTGATCATGTTACTCTTATTCATGAAATCCTCAAAGTCTTCCTATTGATATATGGGTAAATTCAAATTAAGGGTGTTATACAACGGTCTTATACAAGATCCTTACCCACCTCTCCACTCCCATCCACGGCCACTCCTCAATTTCCGCTCTAGGTCTCAGCTTCACAAAAGCAATATGGCATTTTCAGTATGTTCACATACCCTTCCCAATGCCTGAAATGTGGTCTTCTTCCATCATAGTTGACTGACTCTTATTCATCTAGCATGATCACCTTTTCCAGTGTGCCATGTATCATCCCACCAGTCAAGTTTAAGTACCTACCATCAGGTTGTTTTAATGTCTACAATTTCCTCCACAATAACTGGCTTGAATAATTATGCAGTATACTGGTCTACCAGTATAACAAGAATCTTAGTATCTGGAATGAACTAATTAAAAAAAAAAAAAAAAGTTACCTGGCAGCAGTAGCCTATAGTAGTTAATAGCACCAGATCGACAATGAAATAAATTTGGATTTGAATCCTAAAACTTCGACTTATTTAATAATTGTGTGTATGGGGGGGGTGTAAGTGGCAGGTTCACCTATTTAAATTCCATCCTCTGTATCTACGTAATATATTCAGTAATATTTTCTTTTTAGGATTTTTTGAAATAGTTCATTTTCAGACTTTGACATAGTACTAGAAATCTAACAAAATGGCATAGTTTTTACCAATTTTATCAAACTGAGGTAACTAATACATAGCAGATACTTAAAGGGTATAGACATTTGTTACTAGTGCCACCTTGTTGATAGCAGTGCTTAATGAAGTCTTGAAGCAATAGTGAGCAGATGGAGAACCAGTGGAGCCGTTGGAATCTTAATACATTTTATTGATCCTAGAATAACTGAACAATTGCAAGCATTCCTTGTTGGCTATGCAAAATCTCAAGCTTAGATTTAAGGAATACACTTTCATGAAGTTTTGTGCTTTAATACCATAATAGTTTCCTCCTAGCACAGTCAGTCTATATCTAATCACCACTAAAAATCTATATTCCATTGTAGGCAACATGCTGTTTGTCAGAGACAAAAAACATTCCTCAAAGACAAGCTTTACTACCAATTTGGAGATATTATTCTGGAGTTCTGAACCAGAGACATCAATCTTCTTTTACGTTCTTCCCCACACTCATCATATACCCTTGGAAATGTTCCAAAATAGCTCTCTACCCTCACTGACATCTGGTACCGGGGATAACAAAAAAGATGAAGATACGTGCTCTAAATAACCAAACAAGTGTTACCAAAGGAAATGTAGGTCGACTTCAGACCTCCTTATGCATAGATAAGGAAAAACAAGATTTTAGAGAGAGATGAAGAATAGAAAGGAAAAGATGGAAGAAAGGAAAGAAGGAAGGGAGGGAGGGAGGGAGGGGGAAGGAAGGAGGGAGGGAGGGAGGAAGGAAGGAAAGAGGGAAGGAGGGAAAGAAGGAGAAAGAAAACAAAAAGAAAAGAAGAGAGAAAGAAAGAAAGAAAGATGATTCTTCTGATTTCAGATCTTTACCCTTGAAGTTCATCTCAATCCTTGTTTGAATGAACCCCTTTGAAGGTCAATAAAAAGTTTATGAAATAAATAAAAGAAATACATTTGCAACATTCTGTCTATGTCTTAGCAAAAAAAAATAATAATCTATAAACACTTGTTCATACAGCTACAGTGATGAAAATTTTTCATAAGGAATGAGACCTAAGGTCTAAGCCAACTGATTTCATAGCTGTACAACTAAATTTTAAAGTGTGGCCAGAGGTGATCTCTTTGGTCGCCCATAAACAGTAGGAGCTCAGATTAATCCTTTCTGAAGGAGAAAGGGGAAATGCAACTGAATCACTTCTAAAAGTCTCTGGATTGCAAATGAATAATATTTGCTTTTGCATTTATGCTGATTGTCTTAAGATAAAACCCATTTAATAACATGCATTTCATATTTCATTGAAGCAACATCTTCTGCTTGGTTTTTCACAATCTAATTGGCCAAAATGAAATAAATTTCCATTCTGAAAGCCAAATTTCATAAGAGAAAGAAAGAATAGCTGCTCCTCATTTTTGTCTTTATAGTTTACAAAGGAAAACAAAAGAAAAGAACTCACATACATCATCCCATTTAATTCTTGTCTTGGTCAGAGATTGTTTGGTGGTAAGGAAAAGTTTTCCTTAATAAGGGCAAATAAGAGTTTTATTAGAAAGCTACAAGAAGGAAAATTTCATGGATATTCATAGGTGAGAAATAAAGTATAGCAGGGCCTCTTAGGGAAAGATTAGAAAGTGGAGATTCAAAAAATGTGGTCATCTCTCTTGGTCAACATGCTTTCTGGTCTCCTTTCTAACAGAATATCTCCTGATCCTTGGTCTAATCCATTGTGTTTATTGTTTCCACTCAACATGAGTAATTTCCCTGAGTCACATCAAAGTTTGTAGGAAGATACTGCTTCAAGCCATTTTCTCTCAAAGAGAGTTATAATTATGGTAGATTCTTGGATTTCCATGAGCTCCTCTATTCTTTTTACTACATGAGGCCTCATTATCCTTGATCAAATAGAAGATTCCTTCTAACTGGTCCACAGCTTCCAGATGGAAGATGGATACAGACACAGTCATGGAGAAAGGAGAATCAAAGTTCTAGCTCAGCAAAGTCAATCAAAGTTGACCTCTTTTCAATGGGCTCATGAGAAATGAAATGTTTTCTGGGACACAAAGGAGAGATAGGGCAGTATCTCTTTATGAGAAACTGATCCAAAAGAAAATGCTGTTTTGTAGTCAAAAAAGGTCAAGTATCAGCAATTTCATGTAGTCCAAGTTAATAAAAAGAGTGTAACCAGACAAGTCATCTTAATTATTAATAATATAGATGGTAGGGGTACCTGGGTGGCTCAGTCATTAAGCGTCTGCCTTCGGCTCAGGTCATGATCCCAGGGTCCTGGGATTGAGCCCCGCATCAGGCTCCCTGCTCAGTGGGGAGCCTGCTTCTCCCTCTCCCTCTCCCACTCCCCCTGCTTGTGTTCCCTCTCTGGCTGTCTCTGCCAAATAAATAAAATCTTTTTTTAAAAAAGTACAGATGGAGGAGTCAAGATGGCGGAGAAGTAGCAGGCTGAGACTACTTCAGGTAGCAGGAGATCAGCTAGATAGCTTATCTAAAGATTGCAAACACCTACAAATCCAACGGGAGATCGAAGAGAAGAAGAACAGCAATTCTAGAAACAGAAAATCAACCACTTTATGAAAGGTAGGACTGGCGGAGAAGTGAATCCAGAGCGAC
>PJEN01024290.1:0-18314 GCA_004024605.1 Pteronura brasiliensis
TCTTACTGATTTTGAGGCGTGTTCTCTGCACCTCCTGGATTTTGATGCTTGTTCCCTTTGCCATAGTAGGGAAATTCTCTCCAATAATTCTCTCCAATATACCTTCTGCTCCCCTCTCTCTTTCTTCTTCTTCTGGAATCCCAATTATTCTAATGTTGTTTCGTCTTATGGTGTCACTTATCTCTCGAATTCTCCCCTCGTGGTCCAGTAGCTGTTTGTCCCTCTTTTGCTCAGCTTCTTTATTCTCTGTCATTTGGTCTTCTCTATCACTAAATCTTTCTTCTGCCTCATATATCCTCGCAGTAAGAGCCTCCGTTTTTTATTGCACTCATTAATAGCTTTTTTGATTTCAACTTGGTTAGATTTTAGTTCTTTTATTTCTCCAGGAAGGGCTTTTATCTCTCCCTAGAGGGTTTCCCTAATATCTTCTATGCCTTTTTCGAGCCCGGCTAGAACCTTGAGAATCGTCATTCTGAACTCTAGATCTGACATATTACCAATGTCTGTATTGATTAGGTCCCTAGCCTTTGTTACTGCCTCTTGTTCTTTTTTTGTGGTGAGTTTTTCCACCTTGTCATTTTGTCCAGATAAGAATATCTGAAGGAGCAAATAAAATACTAACAGGGTTGAAAAGACCACAGGAAAATTTGCTTTAATCAAATCAGAAGAGACCCCAAATCGTGGGTGGGAGAAAGGGGATAAAAAGAAGTTCAGGAAAAAAAAGAAAATTAAAAAAAGAAAACAAAAAATGTTTTAAAAAATATATATATATATTAGAGTGGTGACTAGAACAGGGTCACTCACTTAATTTTGTGAGTATTTTGGTCTCTTAGAAGAAACTATCTCCCAAAATTTTAAAGAATGAAAAAACATATATAAGGGTAAACACAATGAAGGGATGGAATATGCTTATAAAGATGAAAAAGAAAAATATATATATATTTTTAAAATTTTTATAAAAATGCAGTTGATAAAGTTAGTTGGTTGGGAGAATAAAGAAAAAGAAAGTGGAGAGAATTTGCTCGGGCTGGAGACTAGAACAAGCTCGGAGCTAGATTTAGGGTATATTTTGATCTGTTAGAAGAAGTTGTACCCCAAATTTTTTAGAAGAAAAAACCCTATGTATATACAATAAATAAAGTTAGATAAAATGAAGGATAAAATATGACTATAATAATGAAGTTTCAAAAAAGATTATTATTAATTTTTATGAAAGGTATTGTTAAGATAAACTAGTTAAAAAACGTTAAAAGAGGAAAGGTTAAAAGTTAAAAAAAAATTTAGCAGAAGAAAAAAAAATTTAAAAAAATTAATTAACTGCAAGACTAAAGAATCATGGGGAGAAAGCCATGAATTCCATGCTTTGCTTTCTCCTCCTCTGGAATTCCGCTGTTCTCCTTGGTAGTGAAGTTGGTCTTGGCTGGATTTCTTGTTGATCTTCTGGGGGAGGGGCCTGTTGTAGTGATTCTCAAATGTCTTTGCCGGAGGCAGAATTGCACCGCCCTTACCAGCGGCCAGGCTAAGTAATCTGCTTGGGTTCGCTTTCGGTAGCTTTTGTTCCCTGAGCGCTTTCCGTAGAGTTCCAGAGGACGGGAATGAAAATGGCGGCCTCCCAATCTTTGGCCCGGCGGAGCCGAGAGCTCGGGGTTCCACTCCTCAGTGTGCCCTCAGAGAAAAGCCCTCAAGCACTCCTGTCTCTGGGCTCTGAGCTCTCCTAGCCTGTGACCACGCCTCTCTGTGTCTGGCCCACAGCTCCGCCTGCAGTCTCTGAATCCTGCAGATCCCTTAGCTCCTCCAGGGAGTGTCTCCCTGGATCTTCTGGGGACCCCACTCACAGAGCAGTGGCCTGTGCCATGGATTACAGTTCAAGATAATCCCGAGTTGAGACTCACTATCAGCTCTGTCTCTGTAGCTGGCTTCTGTGGTCTAATACCTGCGAACTCTGCGACACTCAGACACCCCCAATCCTTCTGTGACCCTGCATGACCTGGGGCTGCGTTGTCCCTGCATGGGCTTCACCCCGGTTTAGCCTCTGGAGTGATGTCCCTCAGTGGAACAGACTTAAAAGTCCTGATTTTGTGCTCCGTTGCTCCGCAGCTTGCTGGGAGCCGGCCACTCCCCCCGCAGTCTATCTTCCCGTCGCTTTGGATTCACTTCTCCTATTTTAAGCTGTTCATTACATCCAGTGAATTTTTTATTTCAGATTTTTTTTCATGTCTACATATTCCATTTTTTAAAAATATTTTTCATCTCTCCATATTGTGCTCATGTTTTCTTTTAATTCTTGGAGCATTTTTATAACAGACTATATTTTCCATATTTATTTCTTTTTTTAAAGAGATTTTATTTATTTGAGAGAACGCATGACAGAGATCACCAGAGAGAGCCCGAGTTTGGCGGGAAGGGAGAAGCAGGACCCCCACTGAGCAGGGAGCCTGATGATGTGGGGCTCAATTCCAGGACCCCGGGACCATGTCCTGAGCCAAAGACAGATGCTTAACTGACTGAGCCACCCAGGTGTCCCACAACATTATTTTCTATTGCACATGCCCTTCTACAACTTCACTACTGCCTAATCAAGAGATGGTAGAGCCTGCCTCTACTAACTTTGTGGCATGAAGGAACAAAGTCAATGTGTGTGTTCTGCCAGCAGCTGTTTCTCAGCAGAAAGGGAGGGGTGGGTGAGGACTAGAGAGGCTGAGAGTGTTACATATGGCATCAGAAATGGGGAAGTGTTATCCTCTCTCTTCGCCCTTCCTACAGTACTTTATCCTAAGCGTTTAGCATGGTGCTTGGCATTGAGTAAGCGTGCAGTATGATGCTTATTATTATAGTGATGATTTGAGCAATTTGAGTAGCCACCACGATGTCTCAGGAACCTGTGCATTTAATCTTCCCACATGCGTCGCTATTTGACATGTAGCTTGGTTTCTGTGCACTATTATTTTTTTATTTCACAGTGAGATAAAATTGATAAACAATTTTAAAAGGCTGTATGGGTTCCTTTTAGAGTAACAGTGTTTAAACTTTCATTGAGGTCATAGTTCCCTTTACAAATGTAAAGCAAATTACACATTATGCTTTCCGGGAATACATGGGTCTTAAGAACTTACGGCAGCTAAAATTCAGATACTGCCATATTACTGTAAACTGGTATCAATGACTGTTGAATAAGTACAATTAATTAACAGGAATGCGAGAATGGTTAAGATCATGTGAGGCAGATGGAGAGACAACATGTTTCAACTCCAACTGTGCCTACCTCCTAGCTTTTACCTTAAGCCAGTTAGTATTAACCTGGGTGTTACTGTTTTTCTTGTTCTAAATCAATAAAATGAAGTTGGTAGTAGCATCCATATCCAAGGTAGAGGAGAAAATAGAAGCCTTACTTCTGGGCTAGAGTATCCACTTGCTCTTTTCTTTTGTTGCTGTTGTTTTTATAGTCATTATTGTTGTTACCCTTCTTTGCCTTTCTCATCTCACCCTGATTGTCTTGCAAGTTCCAGTGACTTAAGTGCTCTTGAATTTCATAGCTTGGAGATAAAATTATTCTGAGCAAACAGCTTGGCCCTTTAGATCTGTTTTTGTTAAAAAAGGAAAAGCAAAAGTCCTCAAGGGTAATCTTCATGATCTTTGATCTTTCCACAATAAGAAAGACCTTTCACAGCCTGCTTCTGGCTCATCAGGGAAAAAGATCTTTTGGATGCCCTTCAAAATCTTCCCTCCTTTCTTTGCTTCCTCTCATGTCTCCTTCCTGGCCTGCGAGAAAGAAAATATGTCAGTTTGATACCGCTGGCCCCTTCTGAAAACCTGGTAATGGTATTTATCCTGTCAGCAGTTCCTGGGTATTTAGTGTTTTATATCTTGATCTGTCTTTATTATTTGAGGAAAAGTTCTTAACTTTCCCCATTCCTTTCTGATGAATAGCTTGGGTTATAGAAGTTTGGTCCCCTCACTAAGAGCTACAGATCCCCTGCTGTTTTTATAGGTTGACTTTTGACACGGACTACTTCTGTTCAAGGAGCTCATTGTTATTAAGTTAGTGCCATTTTATACCAGAACTTAACTTTTAAAGCACATTTAATAGACTTCTTATTGGTTTTTTGGTTGATGTTTAAAATTGTCTAGTGTTTTTTTTTTTTTCCTAATGACCCAAATAGCACATGCTCAATGTAAAAAAAATTATTCAGAAAATATATAAATCATAAAGAAGAAAAAAAAGCTCTCCCATAGTTCTACTCCACCAAACTAGTCACTTTTACTTTTTTATATGATTCTATCTATATCTATCTATATTGTATGTATATAAATATATATATAAAACATATATACCTATACATATATAGAGATTTATATGCTTTTCAAGTTTTTTTTTTTGTTTTCCCCAGAATGTAGTCTTTCTATATATACTGTTTTGTAATCTCTTTTTTCCCCTAACCTATATAATGTGTTTGATTGTTTTAAATAGTTGTATAGGATTTCATAGAATGGATATAATTTACTTAGCTAATTCCCTATTGAGATGGATACTTAGGTTGCTTATGATCTTTCAGTAATTTAACCCCAGGATGGTAACCATTTTTCTGCATCCATTTTTGAATAGTTGTGTTATTTTGGTTTTCTGATGCATTCTTAGAGTTTAATTCATGTGTCAAAGGTTGTATACCTACTAACTGATTATGAAAGTACCTTTTTCTAATCAAATTTGGGTATTATCAGTCATTTTGATATTTTTCAGTGTGATAACAAAACTAATGTCTGAGTGATTAATTCCTATTTCTTGTGATCATTAGAGATTAAACATATTTTTATGTTTTTTGGCCACTTGCATTTTTTTCTGAGATTAATTTCGTGTTATATAGTCTTGCTTATTTTCCAAAGATATGTATATTTTGAAAACGGCATAACTTTATTTCTTGAGATGTTTTAAAATTATACTATTATATACTCTATAATATATATTTACATATTATAAAATTATATTACAAATGATATTGTTTTTGCTGGACTTAATTTCTTACTTAGCTAGTTATTTTCAAGTATTGACATAGGAAAGAAACTAACTAGTAAAGAAAACCAAGCTTGTTAGAATAATTTATTTGTCTAAAATACAAATGAAGAGAATTGAAATTCTTAATGCTTATTTGCACTTTAAGATACCTAGTTTGGTTTAAATGTTTTTAATTTGCTCACATCTGGTTCTTGACCATGTTTTAGATAAGACATGCCTATATAAATGTGTATTGTATTTTTACTTGTTCATTTTCATCATTGTTAAAAGGAAAGGAATTGGGAATTGTTAATTGAAGTGCTCATTTTAGCAAACTATGATCAGAAGATGCTTGGATATAATCTTGCCACATGATAAGGAGCATGTTTTTATTTTATTGCTTTTAGAAGAAAAACAACAGTGAAGACATTATGTATTTATGCAGACTACAAATCTGATGAAAGCTATACTCCAAGCAAGATCTCGGTCAGAGTAGGAAATAATTTTCACAATCTTCAAGAAATTCGGGTATGTTTTTCACATTTTAAAAAATATGTTCTGTGACTCTTGCTCTTTAGAAAATAGTTATATTTGACATTAGATTAGACAGATTAAAATGTTAATACATAAAAGGAATATTGTTAATATTTAAGAAAGCATTTTTAATTTTTTATATTTAAAAAATTTTTTGATTCATTTGTCATCTTATTTTTTTCCTAGTGTTTTATTACAGAAATTTTCAGATGTACAGAAAAGCTGAATTGTATATAGTAAACCGCAGTATACTCACCTCCTAGAATCTATAATTTTCAGTGTTTTGCTAATTTGCTTTATTATTAACTGTCCATCAATTCATCTAATTTTTATATGCATTTCAAAATAACTTGCAGAAATTTGTACTTATCACCCCAAATACGTCAGCGTAATATATGATAACCGGAGTTTTGAATATCCGCTTCAGGTTCATTTTTTAAGGTACAGTTTATATGCAGTTTCCACAAATCTTAAATATATTTATTTGTGAGTTTTCACAAATGCAAAAATGTATCTGTAACCCTGACTCCTATTAACATATAGAACATTTTCACTACCCCATTAAATTTCCTCATATCTCTTCTCAACCAATCTCCATCTCTATCCTACTCTCAGAGGTAAGTGTTGTTCTAATTTTTTTGTTTTCTCATTCATTCATTCGTTCATTCATTTATTATACAGATCATTTTATTCTGTTCTAGCATGTCATATAAATGGAATCACAGACAGTATAACTTATTGTGAGGCTTCTTTCGCTCAGCCTAATTTTTTGACAGTCCATCCATGTTGTTGTGTGTATAACAGTACTTCATTTTTCTATATTCCTGAGTTATACTCCATTGTTTGAATATACCCCAATTTATTTATCTGCTATATAACTTTTCGAAGCTATCAGGATAATGCTTTTGTGACCTGAATGTTATTAATGCTAAAATATTTACATTTCAGAGATACTTTCAGTGAGTTTGAACTTTGTACTTGAAAAGTTCTGGCCCTTTGCATCTTTTCTTGTCAGAAAGTCATTGAGTTCAAATAATCATTAAAATCTTTTGAATTAGGTGATTCTGAGAGATCTGGGAAGCACCTGTGATTTTTGAAAGACTTCCAGCCAATTTGTGGCCTGGACTCTTATTTGAGTTAGTGTTTATAAGAAAGACCCTGTCTCTACATTTATATTTCTTCCCTGAGTTAGTAATAAAATAGCTTAATAAGAATCACATATACTTTCATTACTTACTCATTAAATGCAGTGTTGTTTCTTTGTGAAATTTGTTTATGTGTTGACAAATAAGGACATTGTCACCCACAGATATTTTGTTTTTTTAATTTTTTCATCCTTTGAGGTAAGTTTGCAACTTTTTTGAGATGACCACCTGGTCTTATTCCAGTTATCTTCCTTTACTTTTAAGGAATGTGAAATAAGTCAAGCAGAAAACAGAATTATCATATGGTTTCACTCACACATTGAATATATGGAATAGCACAGAGAACCATAAGGGAAGGGATGGAAAATGGAAGGGGGAGAAAATCAGAGAGGGAGATGACCCATGAGAGACTATGGACTTTGGGAAACAAACTGAGGGTTTCAGAGGGGGGCGCGTGATGGGGTCGGCCAGGTGATGGGTATTGAGGAGCGCATATGTTGTGATGAGCACTGGGTGTTATACGAAACTGATGTAGTGATGAGCATTGGGTGTTATACGAAACTAACGAATCATTGAACAGTACATCAAAAACTACTATACAGTGGCTAACTGAACATATAAAAAAAAGGAATGGTCCTATAAATTTTCTTGACTACGAATTCGTCTTTAAAAAATCACTCTAAGTAAAATATTCTTTTTTTCGTTTAAAAATATTTATTTTGTGTGACTATACTGGTTAATATGTACTTTCCATGCTTGAATAAAATCATAAATAGATCAGTTCTTCATTTTTCTTTGTCAGTTTCTTCATTTTACCCAGGGCTTTTTTCATTCAGAATATTTGAGATTCTTTTTATTACCATAATTACATTGGGCTTTTTGCTAGCCTTTTTAGTCATACGATACATTTAATCTGTGTTTACTGTTTTAAGGACTTGAGATATACTTTGTTAAATATTTTGTATTTATCACTCTAAGTATATTCATATTGAGCAACCTTTTGGGAATAGAGCTGGCTTTTTTTGGTGTAAAATTAAAGGTTTATCATATAATCCCTCTGGCAGGTTGAATTATGTGACCCTGAAAATAAAGTTTGATCCAAGCTATGTGGCATATATTTGAAATGTCCACTAGATGTCACTGTTGTCCTTTAATTGCTAGTCTCTTAATCTAGATGTTAGTAAGACCTTAAGTAGTCTTCGTTGTAACTCGTTTTTCTCAGAGTATATATTTTCAAATATTCTTTGATGCATTTTGGGAAATGTACATCTTCATACATGACTTCCAGGTTTAAGTGTTAAATATATATTTTGTATTCTTTTGTAAACTGGACAAACTTTAAATATTTGGACCATCGCAGAATACTTTTAATCTAGTTTTTGCTTCTATTATATCATTTAAGTACTGAAACATTAGCCACATAGAATAAGGGCTCTTTTAGGTAGTCTCTTAATTTTATTCCAAGTGTGTTTATATTTCTGTGTAGTGACCGCATAGCCTCATGAGACCAGTAATACTAAATATTACCAGGTGATAATGTAAGTTGTTTTCCTGAAAAACTTAATGAACATACTCATTTTCTGCCACAGTTCTCACTAAGGAACCATAATTTTTGGATTTTGCTTTAAAATATTAGTGCCGCCTTTGCAGCTCATGATGTAAAGTATACTTTATCTTTTAATTATACATCTTTATATGTGATTTACTCTGTTTACCTTTTTCTAAGTTAAATATTCTGGTATTATTTTGTTTTTTAAGGGAAGATAAGCAGATCATGATTGTATTTTCTTACATTACTACTCTGTAGGATGTAAATTGTTATTTTTAAAAAATCTTCTAACTCAGATACTAAGACAAATGATTAAAGTAGTGTTAACTTTTATGAGGCTTTTAGAGCCATCATTTCATTAGTTATAGGACTGATTTAACTGAGTGGAAAATCCAGCTAAATCTTTTTATATTTTTCATGGAGGGTTGCCCATGGGAAGGTGTAGTATGTATTGAAGTGTTTAATGGGTTTTCCTTTTTAACTAGAAATTATGGATTTGTTTACTTGAAACACTCTAAAAACCTATTTTCTGTCATTTTATTATTGATTTGAGTTGGTAACTTTACAAATATTTAGTTCAGGGCAAGAAAAGCTAATGGCTACCCTACCTATCAAAAAATTATTCTTTTTCTATCATATGTTTTCCTTCATTTCAGTTATAAAGCACACTATTCTATCTTGATCTTTGTTACCTCTGTTGAAAAATCTCTGAGAAGAGATTAAGCCTTCCCTTTACTCTTTGAGGATGCATATTTCAACCTCTATACCTGAAGAGGGACTTACAATGGAAATAAAGTTTAGGCTTTCTACTTAATGGTTATAAGATACTCAAACTAGGTTTGGTCGGATAGAATGCTTTTGATGCCAAAACTGTTGAATAACTTCCTTGATAACATGATGAATTCATTTATGCCACTAATTCTACTTTTTCATTTTTAAAATTGTCCACTCTACAGTAATTGGGAACCAACAACCTAAGAACATTTCATGAGGTGTTTGTGACTTATTGCTTCTATACAAACTACTTTTTTTTTTTTAACACAAACTACTTATATGTAGAAGTGAGGACTTAGCATTTCAGAGTCTTTATGGCACTATCTTCTCAAAACACATCATCTCAGTTGTGTACTTTTTGTGCAAGAAGTCATGTTCATCATATTATTGAAATTATTCCACAGAAGCTTTCAAGTAAAGATAAATGCTTTTAAAATTTGTATTTAGCTATCTACCTATTTATTTATTTATATTTATTTTTTTCAAGTAGACTCTATTCTCAGTGTGGGGCTTGAACTCATGACCCGGGAGATTGAGATTCCTGAGCTCTATGGACTGAGTCAGTCGGCACCCTGCTTTTAAAAATTTTTAAACCATTTGCCTTTTAGCATTATGTTTTGGTTTAATGCTGTTTTTTTCCCTCTGCCCTCAGAAGGAAAAATATGTGCGAAGGAAATGTTTTGTCATTTAGAGTGAGAGATGAAAGAATAGTCTATCTTAGATGTAACCATTTTATTTTTAAAGATTTTTATTTATTTAATTGACAGAGATCACAAGTAGAGAGAGAGGCAGGCAGAGTGAGAGAGGGGGAAGCATGCTCCTTGCTAAGCAGGGAGCCGGATGCGGGGCTTGATCCCAGGACCCTAAGATCATGACCCGAGCCAAAGGCAGAGGCTTAACTCACTGAGCCACCTCGGCACCCACATGTAACCATTTTAATATCATAGAAAACATCTCCAGCTAAGATTCAAGAAAACAGTCCTTTTCAGTTTGCCGACTATTTGCCTTTTAAAAAATGATTATAGAAATTTTTGTACTTAAATATGAGACTAAAGTGAGTTATTAGATATAAAATGACAGCTCTCAAAATTATTTCTATACAGTTCTGTAAAAAACAACTTGTTAACTGAAGGTTAAACAGGTATTTTCAGCATATGTGAAAATTGTCCTTTGATTCATTGTTAGCATTCTGCTTCTAAAATTTGTGGCCGCAAGAGGATAGAATATTAATGGAGCACAAGATTGTGCACTTAAGTGAATTTTAAGTTTTGTTTTTGTCTTCAGATAATAAAGCTGTTACCAAAGTTGTTTTGTTTTTGTTTTTTTTTAAGAGGATGCTTGAAACAAGTCTTAAGTGTTAAGAGAGCAGAAATATTTTTCTTTTCTTCCGTGTGGGCAAGACTTTTGGCTCTCTTCCTTGTGTCTTGAATCAGTAGCATGGCTATGGGAGTCCATATTTGGTACTTTGACAAAAGTGGTTAAAAAGTCAGCTTTTCTGTTAGCATAACATTTGCTATTATAATTTGAGTTCTGTTAATGTGTGTGGTAGAGTAAGAAGATGCAGACAAAGTCTCTGACTCTATCCATCGATCTTAAAATCTACTTATATTTACTTTCTGATGAGGGGTCTGTTTTAAACAGCTTGATATAAAGTAGAATGATTTAGGTGGTACCTATAAACATAAATTGATTTGATAAGACAGTGTTTAATTTATTGGGCCTTTGAAAAAAATAGTTTTGCTGAATTTAGCTAGTTTAAAAGAAAATGTTTTCAAAAATTAGCTTTTATATCTGACCCTGGGACATCTTCTACATGAGTGTGGAATACTCTGTTGTGATACAGATAATTTCTAGGCCAGAAATGTTATCTTCTCTTATCCCTCTCAAAAAGTAACATATGCAATTTTTATAAAGTTATTTATGATTATATACATTACTTGTTTCCAAAATGGAGTTAAGATGACTATGCATTTGGGGTTATTTCCTTTTGAATCTAAAATGTTACACAGTGGAATATTATATATATATTTTTTAAAGATCTTATTTATCTATTTTGAGAGAGGGGGGAGGGACATAGACAGAAGGAGAGAGAGAATCTCAAGCTGACTCCACAGCGAGTGTGGGGACCCATGCGGGGCTTGATCTCCTGACTGAGATTATGACCAGAACCAAAACCAAGAGTGGGATGCTTAACTCACTGAGCCACCCAGGTGACCCTATATATATTTTTAAGAGATTAATACTCTTGTAACTTTTGGTTTTTTGTTTGACCACAAACTTAGACTGCAGAGGTGTAATCTGGCATTCCCATTACAAAACAGACTCGTGCTTTATTCATTAGATATTTATTTATGGCCTTTTAAGTGCCAGGCACTATATTAGATACTGGGGATACAGTTAAAGAGAGTCACTGTTTTCTGCCCTTAAGCCCTTATTAGTTTGGTGGAAACAATAGGCAAATAAATAATTACAATAGAGTATAGTAAATAAACACATGGGACCATATGAATGCAATGGAATATTAGGAGCAATGTTTTAAAATTTTTTTCTAAAAGAGGTGATGGTTCACCTGAATCTTAAGGATAAATATAAAGCCTTCTCAGGTGGGGAATCAAGTGGAGGCATTTTAGAGGGGGCATAGCATATGTGCAAACAGGAGCACATGGCCTAATGGCAGAACTGCAAGTAATTTGGTATTTCTGATAACTGGGTAGGTATGGGGGAGCGGCAAGAAAGACTGAAGTGTTTATTCATTCTACACATTTATTGTGATGATAATGGTAATATGGTGTCTCTACATAAGGAGTTTACATTCATTCAGGGAACAAATGTGTAATTGTTACATGAAAATACATAGACAAAAATCAGATTGTGCTTACTATAAGACTTCTAGGAATTTTAGACTTTAAATGAGGAGACATTGATAAAATTTAATCTCAGGAATGTTGGGGCTGGACAATGTGAAGACTGAATTGGTAGTATCCAGGTGAAAGTTATGAGGATTTAACCAAAAGGCCATGGGAATTGTATTCAGAAGAAAGGGATGTATTTAAAGTAGAATCAACAGAATTTGTGACTGATTATTACCTAGGGTATAGTGGAAGTATGGGTTGGGGTTCAAGTAGTTAGAAGAGGGCATCTAGAATTCTTCTCATGTTTGGCACCTGGTTGAATGCTGTGTTAATCAGAAATGGAGTACAGAGGTAAGGAACATTGGGGATGGAGAGAAAGGTTAAGCTAATGAGGTTAGTTTTTGTCACTGATTCCTAGTAGATGGAGGGCTTTTCAGGGGGTAGTCAGGTAATTGGATCTGAACTGGGGGGAAAAAAGACTAGGTTAGGGGTGCAGATTTGAGAATTATTAGTTTGTAAGTAGAAGCTTAGGTATGAGTTCTGATTCATTCAGGGAACATGAATAGTAGAAAAGAAGACTGCTGGGGCTCAAACTGTGGAAATGCCAGTATTCAAGGGCTGGGAAGAAAAAGATGATTCAATGAGAAAAAGTTGAGAGGAGCTGCCAGTGATGAGAAGAAAATCGAGAGACAGTTGTCACAGAAGCTAGGAATGGTCAGGAATATCCAGTCAGATAGGGACTGAAAGCTTCCTGCCTAAGCTTGTGTTACATGTTTTAATAGGCAATTTAATGCAATTATGTATTAAGGCGGCTTCTGCAAGTAGTTTAATCACTCTTTGGAGCAATAGTTTCTGCATTTATAGATTGGAGACTAATGAAATTATTTAATAGCAGGAATTCAGCTTTTCCTACCCTAGTATTTGGGCCAAGTAAGAAGATTCTGAAGGGAATTCTTGTTTTGTTTCATAACTCTTTGAATGGGAAGGTTTTATACTTGGGATGCATACTTCAACTTTGAAGTTGATGAGGTTTCTTTGAAGAGCATTGTGCTCTAGAGTCGCTTTTTTCAAGTGCTCTTTCGCAGTGGTTATGGAAGAACTGCACTGTTCTTGTAGGCAGAGTGACAGTAGTAACAGCCAAGGGCAAAGAAAACAAAAAACAAAATTAAAAACCTTTATTTAATTGCATGGCAGGATACAATACAATAAAAATTTGTGCTTATGAAAATGAAAATGCTGTGGTTTCAGAGATGCAGATTATCAACCCCTTTTATATAAGGAAAGCCCACTTAGTGAGTGTGACCAGCTCAATAGGGTGGGGAAGGGAAGGGTGCCTGGCTGAAGACTTAGCACAGTGTCAAAAACAGTAGGCCTTTAATAAAAGTTGTCAAATAAGTAAGTATACTAGCAGTCGGTCCCTATGCTTGCCACTGATCCATGTTTGCGTGGTTTGCTTCAAAAAAGATTATTTGGGCAAGTCTGATTCCTTCTCTCAAAAATTAAAATTTATTTATTTTTATTATTTTTAATTTATTTTTTATTTTTATTTATTTATATTTATTCCTTCTCTCAAAAAACATAAAATTTACCATCTTCACATTTTTAAATGTATAGTTCAATAGTATTAAGTGTATTCACATTGTTGCACAACAGATACCCATTTTTATTTTCATCTTGCAAAACTGAAAATGTATATCCATTAAACACCTCCTCCTCATTTTCCCTCACCTTAGCCCTTGATAACCACCATTCTGCTGTCTGATCCTATGCATTTGACCACTTTAGATGCCTCATGTAAGTGGGCTCATAGTATTTGTCTTACTGTGACTGGCTTATTTCACTTAGCACAATGGCATCAAGGTTCATCCAGGTTGTAGTAGGGTATGTTCCCTTTTTAAGGATAAATAATATTCCACATTATGTGTATCCATCCATCTGTTGATGGACCTTCCACAAGGTGTGAATAATGCTGCTGTGAACACGAGTGTGCAAACATAAATGTTTCTTTGAGACCCTGCTTTCAGTTCTTTTGGGTATATACCCAGAAGTGGGCTTGCAGGATGCGATGATAGTTCTATTTGTAATTTTTTGTCCCTCTCAGAAGTTGGCAAGTTAGCAGCAAGACTTGATACAGAGTTAGTGATATGGAGAGGGTGCGAAGGTCGAGGGCCATGCACATTCTGAAGTTTTAAAGTTAGAAGAGTAAAGACTATGAGATATGGAGGAAGTAGGGTGGTGTAGGATGAATAGAGTGGATGCCCGGACACAGTCAGATTGACCAGCAGAGAAAAAAATAGAGTTGAACGAATGACTGGTGCTCCCAGTGTTCATTTGCTGACCACTGTGGTACCTGGTTATTTACTTTCTCTGGGGTATATAAACTTTTTGTAAGCCCCCTTTCCCTGGAGAAACTTTTGAACACAAATTTCTTTACTCTTGGCAATTAAAAATGGCCCTGATTAGAATAGAAGGAGATGCAGCAAATTTTGCTGAAATCTGCCTGCTAAAAAATTTTATCTTAATTTTAAAGTGTGTTTTAATTGAGGTCAGTCCACTCAGGACCTTCATTTTTTCCCTCAGCCTCTTATTTTATGCATGAGGAATGAAGAATTAATCTCTAAAAATTAGAGGCCAGTAGCAGATTTTTGATAAGATCAGTGCTATGTTTCAAAGAGAAGAATCTGTACATGAATTTTGATTTAGATTGGATTGACCATCACAGAACTGGTTTTTGAGTCCTCTTGTTCACTGTTACTTGTATTTGTCACCTCTACTGTTGATTCAGCACTCTCAACACGCATGTCACTGTGCTAAGCAGTCACCACTCACTATTTCATTCTGTCTCCAAAGCTCAAGTGGTGATCAGATGTTGTTATTATCCCTATTCAGGGAAAGTTGAAACTTAGGTTACATGGACCTTTTGCTATGTGGCTCACTCTACATGTGAGAATGTTAGAGCTGAAAGAAACTTTAGAGGTAACCTATTTCATCAAAAACTTAGATGCTAAGCAGTCAGGCAGGTAATGTAACAGCAAGATTCCATGCCTTTATGCAAAGGGGGCAGCTTCTATGTGGTTTCAGCCTTTATGGCCATATGGGAATATAGGCCCAGTGTTGTCAACCTTAAAGTTTTTAAAGAGACATCTGGATTTGAGTGTAAAATTTCCCAGTTTTTAAAATACACTGGGCAAACAGGGTGGGTCCACAGGTTAGCAACTTCCAATAAAGTACAATCCCATTATTTTACAAACGAGACCTAGAGGTGGAGTGAACTCCCCGATGTTCCACAGCAAGTCAGTGGTATAGTTGGGAATCAACATGCATTACATATTCCTTCCATTTTTTCCTTAAAATCACATTAGATTATAAATTACCATAATATTTCCTTAAATTTTTCAGAATAATTGAAGTGTGGAGCCGAGGAAATGAGCTAATGACAGGGGATAGGTTGACTGTAGAATTTTGAAATGTATCTAAAAATTCAATATATTCTATTGAAAATTGATAATGTCATGCTAATGCTTTTGGCATAAACATTTGTAAATATTTGCTTTTCTTTCTGTTGATTGTTTCCCTTAATGATTGCATAAAGAGCATTAAACAGTGTAATTTGGAGCAAAAAATTTCTGAGAATAAAAGAAAAAAGTCTCCAAGCCTCTGAGTAAAAGAGTGAGAATATTGAAGTTGAAACTGTGGGAATATAAGCCAATTGATTCTTTCTTTTTCTGGTCATTTTACCTTCATAAGGGAGTTAAGAAAAATCATCATTCTGGGGTTTGCACATTTGGGGGTGGGGTGGGTGGTTTTTCGTCTTGTGTTTGCAATTACAGTTGATAGTAGAAAACAAACAGTAGCTCAGCAATCTCAGCAACATTTTCAGAACAAATTGTCTACTTTGTAATTAGCTTAGAATGATAATTAGCTAATTGAATGGTCCACAGCTAGTCTTGATCTTGGTGCTTAATTAAGTAGGACAGAGGCACTAGGCAGAGGCGATCCCTAAGGAACTCTGATGAGAAAAGATCTAGATTCAAACTAAGTGGTACCATAACTTTAAGACAGTAGTAGGGAAATTGTCCAGATAATGTGTTAGCTCAGTTTTTATTTAGCCTGAAGTCTTTTATCTCATTCCAAATTAATATGGTGTTTACTAAGTAGCTGTGTGAATTTTTTCTTACTTATTTTTGATAATGAAGAGTATAAGTTCTTGCTGTGGGGGGCACCTGGGTGATTCATTCAGTTAAGGGTCCAACTCTTGCTTTCTGCTTGGGTCATGATTTCGGGGTCGTGAGATTGAGCCCCACATCAGGCTCTGCACTCAGTGGGGAGTCTTGCTTGAGATTTTCTCTCTCCCTTTCTTCCTACCTGCTGCGTTGTTCTCTCTCTCTCCAAATAAATAAATAAATCTTAAAATTAAGTTCTCGCTCTGGGTCCTATATATCCCATACGTCCCATCCTTTGCTACCAAATAAATAAAATTATCACATGGTGACAGGTACCTCAGGTTAAAAATACATATTATCAAGAGAATGAGAAGATAAGCTACAAACTGGGAGAAAATATTTGCAAAAGGCACATCTGATAAAAGACTGTTATCCAAAATATATAAGATACTTTTAAAACTCAACAATAAGAAAGCAAACAAGAGGCCAAAGGCCTTAATAGACACCTCACAGAAGAAGATTTGCGGATGGCAGATAAGCATATGAAAATATGCTTCACATCATGTCTTCAGGGAAATGCAAATTAAAATGAGATACCACCACAAACCTATTAGAACGGCCCAAATCCGAAACACTTACCGTGCCCGATGCTGGCAAGGATGGGGAGCAGCATGGGCTTTCCTTCATTGCTGACAAGTATACAAAATGATCCAGCCACTTTGGAAGACAGTTTGGTGGTTTCTTACATGACTGAACATACCAGCCATATAATTCAGCAGTAGTGCTCCTTGAAAACTTACATCCACCCAGAATCCTGCACATGGATGTTTTATAGAGTTTTACTAATCGCAAAAACTTGGAGACAACCAGGATGTTCTTCAGTAAATAAATAGATTAATAAACTGGGGTACATCCAGACAATGGAATGTTACTCAGCACAAAAATGATCTGTCAAGCCATGAAAAGACATATTCCTAAAAAGTGAAAACAAGAGTTTGTATAATTCCAACTATGTGGGATTATTTGTATAATTTCAACTATATGATGTTCTGAAAAAGGCAAAACTATGGAGACAGTAGGAAGATTAGGAGCTAGGAGTTGGGGGTGTAGTAGGAGGGATGAATAGGCAGAACACAGAGGATTTTTAGGGCACTGAAAATACTCTGTAGGATATTGTAATGATGGATACATGTCATTATACATTTGTCCAAACCCATAGACTGCACAACACCAAGAGTGAACCCTAATGTTGATAATGAGGGAGGCTCTGCATGTGGTGGGGGTGGGCAGGAGGCTCATGAGAAATCTCTGTACCTTCCTTTCAATTTTGTTGTGTATCAAATTGCTCTAAAAATTTTTTTTTGCTAAATAATTTTGTATATATATGGTACTCTCTATCTCTTTTCCCACCTCTCAGGGAAACAAGTTTTCGTAGGGTTTGACTGGCATGTTGAGTTAATCTGAAATAATTACAGCACGCTGGCAACTTCTGATTTCTGTTTCTTCCCTAAGACTACATACTTGCTGCAAAGCAAGTGAGATTTCATAATAATGAGTACCCTAATATTTTTTCTATAAGATAGGAGAAATCTCCAATTTTATAATAGAAATCAACAAAATAATTAACAACGAACTTATTCCCAGTTACTACTAAAATGCCATTTTAGTGTATTTATATCTGTTTTATCTGTATTTAGAAAGCAACTTTGAAAATACACAGGTTCCAATTCTGTAAAATGTTAAGACTAAATAGTGTTTTTTTTTTTTAAAGATTTTATTTATTTATCTGAACACAAGAGAACACAAGCAGGGGGAGTGGGAGAGTGAGAAGCAGGCTCCCCAGTAGCTCTCAATCCCAGAACCCCAGGATTATGACCTGAGCTGAAGGCAAATGTTTAACGACTGAATCACCAGGTGCCCCTAAATAATTTTATTTTACTCTAATTTTAAAAAAAGAATCCCTGTTAACATAATCTTATATTCTTTTTATTTAAATTATTTTTTTATAAACATATATTTTAATCCCCAGGGGTACAGGTCTATGAATCGCCAGGTTTACACACTTCACAGCACTCGCCATAGCACATACCCTCCCCAATGTTCAAAACCCCAACCCCCCTCCCCCCAGAAACCCTCAGTTTGTTTTGTGAGATTAAGAGTCACTTATGGTTTGTCTCCCTCCCAATCCCATCTTGTTTCATTTACTCTTCTCCTACCCCCTTAACCCCCCATGTTGCATCTCCTCTCCCTCATATCAGGGAGATCATATGATAGTTGTCTTTCTCCGACTGACTTATTTCGCTAAGC
>PJEN01024291.1:0-11144 GCA_004024605.1 Pteronura brasiliensis
GCATGCATGTGTATGTGTGAGTGTGCACGGGTGCATAAACGTGAGTGCATGTAAGTGCATGTGTGTGTCTCATGTGAGTGTGTGCATATGTGTGTGTACATGTGGTCACTCATATCGGGGTGGGTAGCCTTCAGACCTGTGGGTGTGCTCACGGGGCCTCCTGGCTTCCCTCCTCTCCGAGATGTAGCTCTGCTTGCCCAGGACCCCGCCTGGCTCCAGAAGGAGAGCACAGAGGAGGAATCCAGGGCGCCGGGGGTACTGATCACCTGTCTGCAGGTAAGTAAGAAATCCCTGTTGCTCTTCTTTCTTGCTTGGGCCTTTATCCTCTTCCCTTGGCCTGGAACTTCTTCACCCCACAGGTCTGGTCTCCTGGCCTCTAGGTACTGGACCTCCTGTAATGGCTGTGTGTGTGGGGGGGTGTGTGGAGCAACCCAGGCAGTGGTCTCACAGCTTCATTCAGACCTTTCCTAGCTGTGGATACCTCATTCTGCTGAGCATCAGGAGGGAAAACAGCAAGGATGTCTGCTGTCCTTGCCTCTTAGTTTTCACGGTCTCTCGGGGCAAACAGTTGTCATTTACCAAATACTTCTCTCTTGCCTGCAACATGCTCAGGTCTGCTGGACACTGGAGCTGGAAGGGAATAAAACTGCCATGTTTTCCTGGCTAGTTGCCAATGGCTCAGTCCTTTGATGCCACATGTCTGGACGCTGTCCTGCAGGGAGGAACAAGTAGAAGGAAGAGAGTTCTGGTTCTGGGGTCTGAGCCAAAGGGCAGATTCTGAGACCTCAGAACTCCTGGTTCTGGTGAGGTGGCACCTGGCTGAGCTGGGATGGATGTGTGTTTCAGGAACCCGTCACCTTTGCTGATGTGGCTGTGTTGTTCACCCCAGAGGAGTGGATGTTTCTAGACTCTGCCCAGAGAAGCCTGTACAGAGATGTGATGCTGGAGAACTATAGGAACTTGGCCTCCGTGGGTAAGGGCCGGGTCGTTGCTTCATCTACACACTCCTGCGACACCTATGCATCCCCAGAGATGTGCTGGTTTGGGAAATCAAGAGGTGAAAAAACAGATAAATCCTGCTGTCATGGTGCTTACTGTCCAGGGGTTTCCTGTGGGAATGAAGGTCTCTCTGCTGCTCTCTGTTTCGCCATGGTTAAAAGTTTCTGGGCTTTTCAAGTGTCTCTCTGAGTGAGGCCCTGGGTTTTGGGGACTAGAGAATCCCACTGTTCTTTGGGACCCAGTGAGGGGGCTTGTACTTTGGTTCCTTAGTGAAAGAGCTCTGCCATGCCTGTGAGAATGTAGGCGGGCTCATTTTGCTCTTCCCGTCTCCAGTGCCCCTAGAGACTTCAGAATATCAGCCCTGGTTAATGGCAGGCCTGGTCTGCTAACACCCGCACCTTTCCACAGGAGCAGGAGATCAGCTAGGCAAACCCAGTATTCTTTCTCTTTCGGAGCCAGGAGAAGAGCTGTGGGCCCCTGAGAGAAGAACCTTCCCAGGAACCCGTCCAGGTGAGCAGCAGGCAGATCAGGGAGCACCAGCTCTGATCACGAGATGAGTGTTAGGTTTGGAAATGGTCAGTAAGGGAAATGCTTCCATTGCCCTTGACAGAGCTGCTTTACTAGATTCTGCCTCCTTCCTTTTTATCCATAATGCTCTACTCTGGTTTCATAGGACGATCTGTCCTGCCTCCTCTTCACATTTATCATGTCCATGTGTATAGTTTATCATATGTGTGTTTTATATGTATATAGCATATGTATGCTTTGTCCAGTGCCTCCCCACCTGTGTGTTCTTGCTAATACTTTCTCTCCATTTCAGTCTCAATCTTCCTAGAACTCTTTCTTAGTAACTTACCTACCATCTCCATTCCTTGTTTCTATGGTTATGTGACTCCTTACATAGTCAAATACCTTAAAATTTCCTTTACTCTTTGATACATTCCTCCTCTTTACAATTTTCTCCCATACTTAGAATCAGTATTTATATTTTATTTTTTAAGAAAGAGATGATTTATTTGTGAGAGAGAGAGTGTGCACATGAGTGGGGGTAGGCGCAGAGGGAGAGGAAGAGAGAGAAGCTCAAGCAGACTCCCCACTGAGCGAGGAGCCTGATGTGAGGCTTGATCTCATGACCCTGAGATCATGACCTGAGCCAAAATCAACAATCAGATACTTAACTGACTGAGCTACCTAGGTACCTCTAGAATCAGTATTTAAAAAAGAAAATCTGCATGTTCTCTGCTTACTTTTATGGTTGCCTTGGTCCCACAGTTTCCTTCCCTGTGTACTTAATTTTTCTATCCTTATTCATTCCAGAACCTCAGCATCAACCCCAAGATTCAGTTTCTCACCCAGATATTTTTGCAGAGATTCCATCCACTGGCATGAAAAGGGTAAGGTGCCCAAGGGTTTTTCTTAGTCCTCTGTTGTAGGATAAGTCTGGTGTTGCTATAGGTTAGAAAAGCAGCATAAGAGGCCAGAGAGGGAAAGATTGAGAGAGAGGAGAGAGAGATTCAAGGCAAGTGGTGTTCATGCAGGGGAAAGCAGATTCTTGGGAGAGAGTCTATGAATGTCATGAGTTGGGGAAAACCCTCCATGTTGATCAAGGCATGTGTTTCCCAGAGTTTCCATAGCAGCCATGTTTATAAATGTGAACAGATATCAAGTGTTTAAAATTTAATTTGACCCTAACTTGGCCAAACTGCATCTAAGAGGCCTCCTGAATATAATGAAAATGACAGCTCTCTGTGGCAGAGCATCCACTTGAAGGGACTTGGGAGAAATGGTGCAGACACACTAAAGTGGTAAAAGCTTTAGCACCAGGAATGCCTTTTTCCTATGAATGTAATAGAGCCTTTGGTCTTCCTATTTTCCTCAATTGACAGGAGCAATCTCAGACTGGAGAAAAACTCTATAATTACAGTGAACTTGGGGAACCCTTTCACGGCATCAAACCGCTTTTTCAGTACCAGAGAATTCACGCTGGAGGTGACCCCTGTGAATGCCACGAGGGTGGAAAATCCTTCTTCCAGCCCGCTCACCTAATCGTGCCAGACAAAATCCAGCGTGGGGACAAAACCTATGTGTGTAGCAAATGTGAGAAATCCTTCAGATACAGCTCCGACCTGATCAGGCATGAGAAGACTCATACCGCGGAGAAGTGCTTTGAATGTCAGGAGTGTCGGCAAGCCTTCAAGTATTCCTCAAATCTGCGGCGCCACCTGAGGACTCACACTGGAGAGAAGCCTTTCGAATGTGCTCAGTGTGGGAAAACCTTCACTAGGAACTTTAACCTAATCCTGCACCAGCGAAACCACACGGGCGAGAAGCCCTACGAATGTAAGGACTGTGGGAAAGCGTTCAATCAGCCATCCTCTCTGAGGAGCCACGTGAGGACTCATACAGGAGAGAAGCCCTTTGGGTGCAGTCAGTGCGGGAAAGCCTTCAGGGAGCACTCGTCGCTGAAGACACACCTGCGCACTCACACCAGGGAGAAGCCGTATGCGTGTAACCAGTGTGGGAAGCCCTTCCGGACGAGCACTCATCTGAACGTCCACAAAAGGATACACACTGGGGAAAAACTGTATGAGTGCGCTACTTGCGGGCAGGTCTTGAGTCGCCTCTCAACGCTCAAGAGTCACATGCGAACTCACACGGGAGAGAAGCCCTATGTGTGTCAGGAATGTGGGCGAGCCTTCAGTGAACCTTCATCCCTCAGGAAACATGCAAGGACGCACACTGGCAAGAAGCCCTACGCCTGTCAGGAATGTGGGCGAGCCTTTGGTCAGTCTTCACACCTTATTGTGCACGTGAGGACTCACACTGCAGGGAAACCCTATGAATGCAATCAGTGTGAGAAAGCCTTCAGGCACAGCTCTTCACTTACTGTGCATAAAAGAATTCATGCCGGGAGAGAGAACGTTAGGAATGGTGGCCTGCCTTTATCAGTGTCTCATCCGTATAGTGGGCCCCTTGCTGAGTGACTTCCAAGTTTTAAAAATATATGTGTTCCAGGCTCTAATCATCTCTTGTAGTACTTGTTTTAGCTACATCACATGTGGGTTTTTTTTTTTTTTTTAAGATTTTATTTATTTATTTGACAGACAGAGATCACAAGTAGGCAGAGAGGCAGGCAGAGAGAGAGAGGGGGAAGCAGGCTCCCCGCTGAGCAGAGAGCCTGATGCGGGGCTCGATCCCAGGACTCTGGGATCACGACCTGAGCCCTCTGAGCCACCCAGGTGCCCCTATATCACATGTTTTGATACATATTTTCATTTTGGTTGAAATCCGAATATTGTCTTAGTTTCTATTATCACTTATTCTTTGGCCTGTGAGTTATTTATAATTAGATTTTAAAACAACAGGACATGAGTATATTTTTATAGAGGTATAATTACTTATAGTGAAATTCATAGATCTTAAGTGTATAGTTGGAGGACTCTGACAAGTGCACACATATGTATATGTAACCAATATGCCATTTAAGATATAGAACATTTCTGTCCTTCTGGAAAGTTCCTGCATGTATATGGGTGGTTGTTTTTTTTTTTTTTTTTTATTTTACAAATTTTTGTTGGTTTCTAATTTAATTTCATTGTGAGCAGAGAATGTGGTGTTTATGTTATTGAACGTTAGGTATCTGTTTTGTTTTTGGTGTGGCGTATCCTGTTAGTTGCCTGTCAAAATTGCCCCTTCCTCCTTACAAAAGGACTTACGTTTTTTTGTTCAGATTGGTAATGTGCACTGTTAAAAAACCTCTATCTCTTGGTCCTTGCAGCTAGAGGAGCCCCCCCTCACCCCCCCTGCTGCCTGCCCCGCAGTCCTGGCCTTTCTAAGTATGGGAAGTTATTGGGTGTGATACCTGGGAAGGATGTTGTAAAGGAATATTTATCTAGATCCCTCCACGTCTTGCCCTTTGTACAAACAGACATGATATCTGGCACTAGAGGAGCCATCCCATGACCATGAGGATAAAAGCTACGGGCTAAAGAGAGTGTGGCCAGAAGTCACACCAACCTGTTTCCCTAGTTGGTGTCTTTGTGTGACTGTCCTGGCCCATTTTTCTGGACATCTTGTGATGTGAAAAAAAAATGCACTTCTTACTGGCACATGACATTGCTATTTTGGGGATGGGTTGGGGAGGGTAAGGATGGGTTTATTATGGCCTAATGAAGTATCTCACTGATGCACTTAGTATAGGGTTAGTTTTCGTATATGCTTCATGGGTAATGGAAATCAACGTATTGTATTCTACATACATCCACTAGCCTGAGTATACTATTTGTGTTTCAGAATCTTCTACACATTTATACATATTGGTCAATATCTTAGTCTGTGTGGGCTGCATAACAAAAATACCATTGATCGGGTGACTTATAAATAACAGAACTTTTTTCTCATAGTTCTGGAGGCTGGAATCCAAGATCAAGATGCCGACAGATTTGCTTTCTCGTGAGGCCTACTTCATGGTTCATAGACTGCCATCTTCTTGCCCCATCCTCACATGGCAGAAAGAGCAGAGGAGCTCTGTGGGGTGTCTTGCAGAAGGGTGCTAATCCCATTCATGAGGGTTCCACCCTTATAACCTAATCACCTCCTGAAATCCCACCTCCTAATACCACCATCACAGAGTGGGAATTAAGCTTCAGAATATGAATGGGGGGGGGCACAACATTGAGTCCATATCCGTCTTTGATCTGTGAACTGAGCTGTGTTAAGTTCTCCCACCATGATTAGTGAATCTTGTAATTCTGTCAGTTTTTAAATTTATATATTTTGAAGCAAATTAAATGAGATTTTTGATATTTAATGTTTCCAGCAAATTGTTCCTTTTATTCTTCTAGTGACCATCTTTCTCCCTAGTGATGAATATTCAACCATTTATTTTCATAACAGCAAGTCATTGTTTGGAGCTTACTGTTAACAGATAGTAGATATTAACAATGATACTTTGAGGTAGATACTATTATTATCCCCAGTTTATAGATGGGGGAACTGAGGACAAGCTCAAGGTGAGTTAACTAAGGTCATACAGGTGGTAAGTGATGGAGTCTGGCTCCAAAATCCAGAGACTGTGCAAAGTGCCTTACCCTGGGGGACTTTTCTTCCTTTATACCTGTTCTTACAGTCTGTTTTTTTGTGTTGTTCATTTTTCTTTTTTTTTCTTTTTTCTTTCTTTATTTTTTTCTTTTAGAGAGAGGGAGAGAGGAAGAGGGAGGGACAAAGGAGAAAGAGAGAGAGAGTCTTAAGCACACTTCTTACCCAGTGTGGAGCCTGATGGTGGGCTTACTCTCAAAACCCTGAGATCATGGCCTGAACTGAAATCAAGAGTCAGATGTTTAACTAACTGAGCCACCCAGAAGCCCCTGTTTTTGTGTTTTAAAATTCTAGGGGTGCTGGGGTGGCTCAGTTGGTCAAGCATCTGCCTCTGGCTCAGGTGATGATCTCTGGGTCCTGGAATCATGCCCATATCAGGCTCCCTGCTCAGTGGGGAGTCTGCTTCTTCTTTCTCTGCCCCTCCCTCCCCCTGCTTGTGCTTTCTCTCTCAAAATCTTTAAAAAATCTAACAAGTATAACTTGTGTAAAAGTTCATAAATCCTGATGCACACATTGGTGAATTTTATATGTGTCTATGCCACTATATCAAGATATTAAATATTTTATCTCCCCAGAAGTTTCCCTTGGGCCCTACCCTGGCCAATAAGCCCCATCCAGAGGTAATAAGCATTCTGATTTCTGTCACCATAGATTTGTTTTTCCTGTTCATGGAGATGGAACCACACACACTGCCCACTTGTGGCTGGTTTTTCATTTAATATAGTGTCTGAAATTTATCTTTGTCACATTTTCAGTAGTTTATTTTCTTTAAAAACTGCTGGGTAATACTCCATTGTCTGAATATCCCACAGCCAAGATACTCCAATCTGTTTATGGATATTTGGGTTCTTTCCACGTTTTGCTGTTAGAAATAAAACTGCTGTGAATGTTCTTGGACAAGTCTTACTGTGAACAAATGTTCTCCTTTCTCTTAGGTGTCAGCCTGGAGCAGAATCGCTGGGTCATTAGGTAGGCAGACTGTGAGCTGTGGTATATACTGCCAACAGTTTTCCAAAGTGGTTGAAACAATTTATATATCTGTCAATGCATGAAAGTTTGGTTTGCTTTACATCCTGATAATGTATGCTACACTTGGTTTAATTAAAATACATTTTTAAATGTTTAAATTGAATCAATTGACATTTGGGATATTACCAGGTTCAGAGAAAGAGTTTAGTGATTCATCAGTTGCATACAACACCCCGTGCTCATTACTTCAAGTGCCCTGCTTAATGACCATCACCCAGTTACTCCCCCCACCTCTCCTCTCCCCTCTAGCAACCCCTAGTTTGTTTCCTATAGATACAAATCTCTTATGGTTTGTCTCCCTCTCTGATTTTGTCTTGTTTTATTTTTGTCTCCCTTCCCTTATGATCCTCTGTTTTGTTTCTAAATTCCACATATGAGTGAAATCATAAAATTATCTTTCTCTGATTGACTTATTTCCCTTAGCATAATACCCTCTATCTACCTCATTGCAAATGGCAATATTTCATTTTTTGATGGCTGGGTAATATTCTGTTACACACACACACCATCTTTTTTTTATTTCTTATAATTTTATTTTTATTTTATTTATTTATTTTTTCAGCATAACAGTATTCCTTGTTTTTGCCCCACACCCAGTGCTCCATGCAATCCGTGCCCTCTTCAATACCCACCACCTGGTTCCCCCAACCTCCCAACCCCCGCCCCTTCAAAACCCTCAGATTGTTTTTCAGAGTCCATAGTCTCTCATGGTTCACCTCCCCTTCCAATTTCCCTCAACTCCCTTGTCCTCCATGCTATTTGTTATGCTCCACAAATCTCTGAAACCGTATGATAATTGACTCTCTCTGCTTGACTTATTTCACTCAGCATAATCTCTTCCAGTCTCGTCCATGTTGCTACAAAAGTTGGCTATTCATCCTTTCTGATGGAGGCATAATACTCCATAGTGTGTATGGACCACATCTTCCTTATCCATTCATCCGTTGAAGAGCATCTTGGTTCTTTCCACAGTTTGGCGACCGTGGCCATTGCTGCTATGAACACTGGGGTACAGATGGCCCTTCTTTTCACTACATCTGTATCTTTTGGGGTAAATACCCAGTACACACACACCATCTTCTTTATCAATTCATCTGTCTATGGATATAAGGGTCCTTTCCATTTTTTGGCTATTGTGGACATTGCTGCTATAAACATTGGGGTGCAGGTGCCCCTTTGGATCACTGTATCCTTAGGGTAAATACCTAGTAGTGCAATTGCTGGGTCATAGGGTAGCTCTATTTTTAATTTTTGGGGAACCTCCATACTGTTTTCCAGAGTGGCTATACTAGCTTGCATTCCCACCAGCAGTCTACACTTGCATTCCCACCTTTGTCTTCAACCTTGCCAACATCTGCTGTTCCCTGACTTCTTAATTTTTGCCATTCTGACTGGTGGGAGGTGGTATCTCATTGTGGTTTTGATTTGTATCTCCCTGATGCCAAGTGATGTGGAGCATTTTTTCATGTGTCTGTTGGCCATTTGATGTCTTCTTTGGAGAAATGTCTGTCCATGTCTTCTGTCCATTTCTTGACTGGATTATTTGTTCTTTGGGTGTTAAGTTTGGTAAATTCTTTATGGATTTTGGGTACTAGCCCTTTATCTGATAAGATGTTTGCAAATATCTTCTCCCATTCTGTCAGTTGTCTTTTGGTTTTGTTGACTGTTCCTTTCGGGCAAAAGCCTTTTATTTTGATGAAGTCCCAATAGTTCATTTTTATTTTTGTTTCCTTTGCCTTTGAAGATGTGTCTAGCAAGATGTTGCTGGGGTTGATGTCGAAGAGGTTACTGCCTGTGTTCTCTAGAATTTTGATGGGTTCCTGTCTCATATTTATATCTTTCATCCACTTTGAGTTTATTTTTGTGCATGGTGTAAGAAAATGATACAGTTTCATTCTTCTGCATGTGGCTGTCCAATTTTCCCATCATTGGTTGAGGAGACTGTCTTTTTTCCCCACTGGATTATTTCCTGCTTTGTTAAAGATTAGTTGACCATAGAGTTTAGGGTCCATCTCTGGGTTCTCTGTTCTGTTTGATGGATCTATGTGTCTATTTTCTTGGCTGTCTTGATGACCACAGCTTTGTGATACAGCTTGACTTCCAAAATTGTGATGCCTCCAGCTTTTGTTTTCTTTTTCAAAATTTCTTTGGCTATTTGGAGTCTTTTCTGGTTCCATACAAATTTTAGGATTGTCCCAGCTCTGTGAAAAATGTTGATGGTATTTTGATAGGGGTTACATTGAATGTGTAGATTTCTCTGGGTGGTGTGGACATTTTAACATTTTCTTCCAATCCACGAGCATGGAATGTTTTTCCCTTTCTTTGTGTCTTCCTCAATTTCTTTCATAAGTGTTCTGTTGTTTTCAGAGTATAGATCCTTTGCATCTTTGGTTACGTTTATTCCTGGGTATCTTATGGTTTTTGGTGCAATTGTAAATGGGATTGATTCCTTAATTTCTTTTTCTTCTGTCTCATTGTTAGTCTATAGAAATGTGACTGACTTTTGTGCATTGATTTTATATCCTGCCACTTTGCTGATTGCCTGTATAGGGGTGGAGTCTCTGGGTTTTCCACATAGAGTATCTTGTCATATGTGAAGGGTGAGAATTTGATTTTTTCTTTTCTGATTTGGATGCCTTTTAATTCTTTTTGTTGTTGGATTGCTGAGGCTAGGACTTCCAGTACTATGTTGAACAACAGTGGTGAGAGTGGATATCCCTGTCATGTTTCTGACCTTAGGGGAAAATCTCTCAGTTTTTCCCCATTGAGGATGATATTCACTGTGCATTTTTTTGTATGTGGGTTTTGATATTGAGGTATGTTCCCTCTTTCCCTACACTGTAGAGAGTTTTAATCAAGAAAGGATATCGTAAATTGGAAGGGGAGGTGAACAATGAAAGACTATGGACTCTGAAAAACAATCTGAAGGGTTTGAAGAGGTGGGGGGTGAGAGGTTGGGGGAACCAGGTGGTGGGTATTAGAGAGGGCACGGACTGCATGGAGCACTGGGTGTGGTACAAAAACAATGAATACTGTTATGCTGAAAATAAATTAAAAAAAAAGAAAAAAGAAGAAAGGATATCGTATTTTTCAAATGCCTTTCCTGTATGTATTGAGAGTATCATATGGTTCTTGTCCTTTCTTTTATTCGTGTGGTGTATCACATTGATTGATATGGGAATGGAGAACCACCCTTGCAGTGCGAGAGTAAATCCTACTTGGTCATGGTAAATAATCCTTTTAATGTATTGTTGGATCCTATTGGCTAGGATCTTCATGAATATTTTGGTATCCATGTTCATGAGGGATATTGGTCTATAATTCTCCTCTTTGGTGGATTCTTTGCTCAGGTTTTGGGGTCAAGGTAATGCTGGCCTCATAGAAAGAGTTTGGAAGTTTTCCTTCCATTTCTGTTTTTTGAAACAGCTTCAGAAGAATAAGTATTCTTTAAATGTTTGGCAGAAGGAAGCCATCTGATCCTGGACCCTAGTTTTTTGGGAGTATTTTGATTACTGCTTCAATTCCTTGGCTGGGTATGGCTCTGTGTGGGTCTTCTATTTCTTCCTGTCTCAGTTTTGGTAGTTTTTATGTTCCTAGGAATGTATCCATTTTTTTCCAGATTGCCTAATTTGTTGGCAAATAGTTGCTCATAATATGTTCTCCTTCCTTCCTTCCTTCCTTCCTTCCTTCCTTCCTTCCTTCCTTTACTGTTATGTTAGTCACCATACATCATTAGTTTTTGATGTAGTGTTCTGAGATTCATTGTTTACATATAATACCCATTGCTCCATGAAATATGTACTCTCCTTAATACCTACCACCAGGCTCACCCATCCCCCCACCCCCATCCCCTCTAAAATCCTCAGTTTGTTTCTTGGAGTCCACAGTCTCTCACGGTTCATTATAATTATTTATATTTCCTTGGTTTTGGTTGTGATCTCACCTCTTTCATTCATGATTTTATTTATTTGAGTCCTTTCTCTTTTCTTTTTGATAAGTCTGGCCAGGGGTATATCAAT